>PVLA01002305.1:124146-278601 GCA_004027455.1 Hydrochoerus hydrochaeris | reverse complement strand
AAAAAAAAAAAAAAAGAAAAAAAAGCAGCACACATGGAAGAGGCCACAGGAGGAGAAAAGCATGAGAGTAGGCTGAGAAAGCCACACTTGCTTCACATCCACTGTGCAGGAACCAACCCAGTCCTGAGGGAACCACCCCACTTCCTCGAGAGGAGTGTTGATCCCTGCAAAGGCTGGTGCCCCAGACCTTATTATCTCCCATAAAACCCCTCTCTTGTTTTTTGTTTTTTAGATTTTTTGAGACAGGGTCTTGCTTGTAGCCCAGGTTGGCCTCAAACTCACTGGGATCCTCCTCCATCAGCCTCCTGAGTGCTGGGATTACAGGGGTGTGCCGCCAAACCCAGTATAGAAACCCCCCTCTTAAGAGTTTATTAGTATTTTTCACATTATTTCTTCTTTAGACACTATCACTATGCTTTTAGCTTCTACTGGATACATTGATTCAGCTCACGGAGTATTTGGGTGCCACACTGCCATGGACAGGGATCTTCTCAAACGAACAACTGTGAGTAGCCACCCCCCCAAAACAGCAACAAGAAAACAACAAAACTTGCATTGTTGCAAATCCAGTTGTGAAGTACTTATTATGTCCTTCTCCTCCAACTCCTCCTCTTTCTTGTCTTCTTCCTCCTTTTTTTTCCTCTTCTTTTTCTCTTTCTTCTTATTCCTCTTCCTCTTCTTTTTTTGGTTTCTTTGTTTTGGTTTATTGTGTGTTGTATTCAGGGATTGCAAGAACAAGACAATACAGGACATAATATAGTATTATTTTATAATAATTTAGTATTTTTATAATAGTCAGTTTTTTTTATTTTAAAGAGAATAAAACAAGAGAGGACAGATCTAAGCAGATCAGAACAGAACAATGTAAGCAACATAGCACTCCATAAGAAGACAATTGGATATTAACAGTAGTCAATAGTTAATGAGAGTTAAATACAAGACGTACAGGAAATCTGTCCACATTCTCAGACCCAAAGAATCCAGCTGAGGATCTGGATCCCATGGCCATGTCTTGCATGAGTCCAGCTGAAGACTTAGAGCCCATGACAATGCCCCCCACAAGACCAACTGGAGGCCTAGAGCCCACAACAATAACTCATGCAAGTCTGTTTCACGGATCTGCTCTGGGAAGGCCGAAAGGTCAGCAGTGGAAGCTAGAAAGTCTGTGCCAGTGCAGTGAAGGATCTATGCCAGTAGGCTGAGTGTTCTGCACTGGAGCCCAGAAGCAATGTTCAAAGTAAGGACAAGGGCTCCCACGAAAAGTACCACAGCCATTATCAGTAACAATGAGGTCCCGAGCTCCTCCAACAATGAGAACAGCCAAGTTTGTATCAGGAAGCCAGCTTAACAAGCTTCTCCTAGAGACAGAACAGCACATACCTTCCCTTCTGCAAAGAACTGGAGCTCCCCCGAAGTGAACTGCTGTTATTCTCAGTGAGAACGACCTGAGCTCCTCTAGTGGTTAACAGCTGAGTTGTAGCAGAGCAGCCAGCATGAAACCTCCCCCAGGAAAACCCACAGCCCCAAAAGAACAAACAGCTCCTGCTCTTTCTCTCCAGTTCTCCCTTTTTATGTTGGCAACAATCCTCAGGTGGGCCATCCACATCCAGCACTATGCTGATTAAGTTCAGGTGGTATTACGAGATGACCACCAGCTATCAATCTACCACAATGAGACAGCTCTCATTATGTAGCCTAAAAAGGCTGGGCTCGAACTTGTGATCCTCCTGCCTCAGTCTCCCTAATGCCTGGATTACAAGCAAGCACCACTACCTCTGGCCCAACAGGAAAGGTACACATGGGCCTATGAATGAATTCCTAAAATCCTTCTGTCTGGTAATGCTCTCAAGATTAACCTTGGATAAACCTAAGTCTGTAAGTCCACTAACATAGCAAAAATGTGTATATGTATGTAAGCACACAGTATACTTTCACATATTCTTTACAGAGAAATTGTAGTAGGGACCAGGGATATAGCTCAGTGGCACAGTACCTAACTGAGAATTGTGAGGTCCTGAGTTTGATTCCTAGCACCAAAAAAATTATAGTAAATTATTTAGGGTTGGGCATTTTACTAATGTAGGTTATTTTTTATATGAGAATTTCAGAGGCTTACTACTCAAAAGGAAAATTCCAAAACTTTGATGCCAGTAATCTCCACATATCCTTCAACCTCACCCTCTCACATTAAGTCTAAGGCCTTTGTCGCCACATGTCAAAAAGATAATCATTCTCCTCACTACACCCCAGCTTCCTCTGGGTAATGTTTTCTTCATCTTGGCTTTGACATATTGTGCTGGAGAACTGTTACGGGAGAAGTCCTGAGCATTATAATGTGTTTAGCATCACTTTTGGCTTCTTTTCCTCCTACCACCAGTAGTGAAAGACAAAAATACCTTCAGAGTTCTCAAAAGTCTCCAGGGAGTGGGGTAAGGAATCCCCAAGGCAGGAAGAGAATAGCATCTACTCTTAGATTATTAGCTTCAAAAGTTATGAGCAAACATTTTCCTCCCCCACTGATTGTAACACCATTTACACTGATACACAAATAAATATTAAATCAGTGACAAGAAATTTTACCCTAGGGCTGCATTTGTGTTTGTTTGTTTTTCATTTTGTTTGTTTTGCAGCAGCAGGAATCATTCCAGGAATCAGTCCAGGACTTGAAACATGGTAGGCAGGCACTTGCTTCTTGAGCTGTACACATCTGCAGGCCTAGTGTTCAGTTCTCATCATCTGTGAAAAGTCACAGAGCATGAACTCAGTAAGAGCCAGCGTCTTCTTGACGGCAGGGCAAAGAACAAGAAGACACTGGTCCTATTGGACTCACATCTTGTGACTTTGCTTAGATGATTAAAACCAAACCCATGATTTGTAAAAGAATTCATATATTCAGTATTTCCAAAGTTTAAATTACAATGCACACAATACTAAATCAATTAGGCTTTATTCTCATGGGGTAGGTCAGATTCCAGATGACATCTAGATCTAAACACAGGTGTTGACTGTGTGGTTGCATATGTTCCTAGAGTTAGTTTCTTAGTAGCTGAGTCACAGTTCAGAGACAAACATCTCTGTGGCATCCTGGGCCTTAGCTTTGCTGGGAGAGCAGGTGCTAAATTTCTCCCAAGGCTGAGTATTGCTCAATGCATGTAAGGTTGCATCACTGAGCAACTTTATGGTCATAGGTATTATAATGTTCACAGTGACCATTAATATGCACCTTTAAATGCGGTTCTCAATTTAAAAAAAGAATTTCAATCAGGAGTATAAGAAAGCTTTCTAGTTTGAGTAACCAGATATTAGAGCTATTTTTTGTCTACTTTGGGGCAGGAAAGTTATTCTTTGGGTCAGGATGTTTATATTGAGCCTATTAAGAATCTGGGAGAAAGACTGGGCATGGTTGCACATACCTGTAATTCCAGAGTTTGGAGAGACTGATAATAGAGGATTACAGGTTCAAGGCCAACCTGGACAATATAGCAAGATCCAATGTTACAAAAAAAAAAAAAAAAAAAAGTCAGGGATGACTCAATGGTAAGGGTGGCATGCAGGAAGACCTGGGTTCAATGTTCAGTATTAAAAGAACCCCTCTTCTCCCAAAAACCAAAAAATTATTTTAAAAAATCTAGAGGGATGAGTTGATAAAAATAGGAATTAAGCAGAATTCTGCTTGATTGCAAGAGCTACTGATTCAAAGTCAATAAAGTAGATGTTATTTGGAGCAGAAAACCATTTTAAAAGTAGAAGCTGTATTATGAAACTATTGGAGATGGACACCTGCGTTTTGAGAGCCTGCAAACCTGAGCAGCTAAATCTCAGGTGCCGTTTTTTGGCAAGTGTAGACTTGCACTATTGCTCTCCCATTGCTTTCCAGTGTCACCTTCCTGCCCCCTGCCTCCAGTTTGGTCATCCCCATTCATTTTTTACAAGTATTCATCTTTCTCTAAGTGACATCGCAAAGTAAAATTATGGGTCAATAATGAGAGGAAAATTCCAGCAAGAACTGGAAGAACAAGAGTAAATGAATCTTTTCAACTTAGTTCTCAGTCATATTGTCTTGAAAATGCATTTTTTAAAAAAAATTGTGTATGTTTAATGTTAATTATACAGTCCAAAATTAAGAATGAGCACAGTAGTTATCCAAATATTCATCAGAAACCATTTCATTTAGGCTATGAGATGAGCATGGCAGATAGTTTTATTTAATACTTAGTTCAATTGTAACTTCCTTAGCAAAATCTGTTCAAATATCTGCACTTATTGCAAAGACTTAAAACCAAATCCACTATTGAGAATGCATTGTTGCTTCCCCCAGGTCTACTTATAGCACCCTTTTCCTACCTAGTATGATTCTTCTTGCTTGAAAGATTATCCTTTGCATTAGATCAACTAGTCCTGTAGGTATTCAAATTCTAAATTGAAATGCTAGATCATGTTGGTGCCCACATTCCATTCCAAGTGAGCCCTTATATTAAGCTAAATTACTTATTCTTCTGTGTATTAGCAACTGTTTTGAAACATAAACCCTTGTAAGGTACAGTGAAGCCTTACATGCCCTATCTAGCCAAGCCAGAGGCTAAGGCTTCATTCTAATCTACTTTTAATAGTTTATTTAAAAAAGCCTGAGTTGCCAAACAAGACTGACTCTTAAAGATTCTTTAAATTATCCTGGGTGGTGTCACACGCCTATAATCCCAGCACTTGGGAGGCTGAGGCAGGATTATTATCGTGAATTTGAGGCCAGCATGGGCTATGTAGTGAGTTCAAGACCATCTTGAACTACATGGCAGGAACCTTTTTTAAAAACAAAATAAAACAAATTTTAAAAAAAACTCTTGAAGTTAAAAATACAGTGTTAAGTAAAAATGTAAAGCATTTGCTAAGCATGATAAAAATTTAGCTTTCTCAATTTGTTTCCTCTTTTGAGTTATTTTGATTAGAGGTACAGGATGAGTGGAACTGACATGTTCTCATTCATATTTGTCTTTAATGATACGAGATCACAGTACAGCATGCAAGGAAAATTCGTGGTGTAGCATGTACAAAATCTGCTTTAGCCTGTCAGTGATCAAACCAGTGATGAAATATTTCAAATGTGTAGCTTCATTCTGATGCTGTTTCCAGTCAAATTGGACAGGCCTTGTTAAGGTTCTGCTCTTCTCAATGGGCACTTAGCAGATCACAGAAAAGATTTTGGTTCAAATTAAAATCAAAATTAACATAATTTTTGCCTTAGTTACAAACAAGAGTAATACTAATATATTGACATAACTAACTATGAATAACCTTTTATAATTTTTCTTTACTAATAGGGTAAATTATTCACACAATTACCAACTTGCTTTTGATCTAGAGTTTGATTTCCAAAGTTGAGACTTGAGCCGCCATTCTAGTTTTCACACATCTAGAAGAAAGCAAGTGACCAACTGTGCTTTAATAAAGGAGTAAACCTGAAAATTTTGACTTACATGCTTAAAAGCTAATCACATCAAAGTTGAGACCTGTTTATCAGCCATCTCATAGGACTGTAGAACAGATTCATTTATCTGTCATCAGTACCTTAACTTATATAACCTGGAGTCAGTCTTTGAGACACAAGAAAATTGGAAAAAGAAGTTATACACAAAGTTAGGTTGGGATTTCTGTGGGTTTTTTTGGCTTCCTTCTTGCAGACAACCCCAGAGCATGCACCAACATGGCAGAAATTTGGCAGGGCCTTAAAATCTCCTCAAAATACATATATGAATGTTTTAAGTAACGACAATCAAGTTATAATTCTTAAATGAATCTCAAACACGGAGCATGGCATGTGGTTTTAAAAAAAAAAAGGCAAAGAAAGGAAAATTTTCTTAAATTTCTCTTAAATTTAGCAGTCATGTTTGCTGTATCATTACTTTCCATCTATGATGTAAACATTAAAAGCTGTTGAATTATAAACCCAATGCACTAGTGATATGAATTTCCAAATTCAGAGATTAAGAATGAGGTTATCTTCTATATTTGTTCCCAAGTGAGGTAATAACTTGTAATGTCTAAAAATCTCTTTAGCACACTGAATGATCGGACATTGTTGTTCTCAGTCTATTTAGAAGAAACATTGAACTTCACATGTTGTGAAGATGAAGTCTAAACTGATTTATAAACTTAGCATGCAATTGGTTGAGAACTTCTTGTGGAATCCCTATTTGCCCTTAAAGAAGTTATTTTTGCCAGGACTTACAATAGACCTATACCAAATCTACTAACCTCAAGTTACTATGGTACTTTGCATTCACGTTGATTAGTTATACTTTACGGCAGAGTACATTAAAAAAAAGTTAAATTAGGAAGCTATTACTAGGTCAGCAGTTCCAGACTGCACAAACCACTTGTGGAATAAAAAATGAAAACACCTAGGAAACATTATTAGAAATTCTGCTTCAGTAACTATCGGGAAAAGGTTGTATCTAGCGTTTCAATAAACACCCCAAGGGTACTTGCTGCAATCTATCTACCGAACAGTTTGAAAACTGTTTACCCAGTCCAGGAAAAAAAAATCTTACTTTCACAATTTCTATGGCAAAAAAGCTCTGGCAATACATGAGCAAAGCTAATTAGTCAGAAATTTTGTTCTTTCCAAGTCTTGAAAACTGCACTGAATAAAAACCCTACTTCATGTTTCAACATTCTTCCTTAGATCACCTGAGTGAAATTTAACCATATTAGAATGAACATTCAGTACTGAGGTTGAAGCTTAAGAGAAAGCAATCTCTAAATTAATTTAATCTGGTGTTGCTGGCCAACATTCACAGGAACTGAAGGTCCTAACACCAATGTCTGAGTTTAGGAGGCTGAATGGTTCCTTGAAAGCCAATTTTAAAAAATAAAACAGAAGACAACCTGTACTAAGGCCTGTTAACCCAAGAGAACAGGAAACAAGAGATTAAACAATAATGACAAGTAAATCATTTCCTAGACTTCCGGTGATTCTTGGCAGCAAAGGTTGTGCTTTTGGGAAAAAAAAAAAAAAAAAAACCATCAGCCACAAAGTGACTAATCAAGTGATTTAAGAAAACCTAGTATTTGTCAAGATGGGCTTGTGGCAGCTTGCTGTTTCTTTGTTCCCAGAAGACAACTCAAAACACACTGACTTTTGCCATACTGCACCTTTCTCCCAGAGTAAAATTTGACAGTTTCCTACATAATTTGATTAAATAAGTCAGGCTTTAGGTTGCCCTACTTTGGGATGAACTGTAAGATCAAAATAGAGTAAAACATCATGATACTATAACAAATAAAAATGTTACATTTTTCAGGTGTTTTAACAAGAAATCTGGTGCGATGGTAATAATTTCCAGTGCCTAAAATCAAGTAGAAGAAAGTCATTATCAGCTAAGAAAACATTTTTACCTCAACTATAGGGATTGATCTGTGTGTACACACGTTCTATGCTCAGCACATGGACAGCATTCAATAAATGTTTGTGGAACTAAACTTGTTCCTCTAGTTTTGAGTTATCTTCAAGGCATTCATTCTTCATACTGTATGCTAAGAAACATCTAACTGTTAATCTTTTGAGAAATCTTAAGTAAACCAGCTCCAATTAAAAAAAAATCCTTGCATAAGGAAGGCATATCAAAGCCAAGTCAACAAATTGCAAAAACAAAGAGAAAAGCAGAGGCAGTGATATAGTTAAAACAAGTTCACAAATGATTAAATAGAGTCAAGTGTCCAGGTATTTCTCTCTTGATGGGTAGTTATCTCTGAAAAAAAAAAAATCATCCAATGCAACTTTACATTATAGCAGCAATAATATGATAAAAATAATCTCAGATCAAAGCCATTAATAAAATGTTAGTGGTAACATAAAATGCACTTTCCTGCACTTTAAAGAAAAAAAAGGTAAAATAAGACCAAACAGCTGTTTAATTTCAAACGTTAATATATTTTCTATTTTATATTGAACATATGCATCTGTAACCCCTCATCTGCAGCAACTATCACACCCTCATAAAAGGGGCAAAATTTGTAAGATGCCTTTTAAAATAAATATTCTTTTTTATAAAATAATAAAACTTCAAATAAATATTCTTTACACTAAACAATATGTTGAAAAAATTAGAAAATAAAGGTTGAATTTTACTGTAACTGTACAATATACATGAAGTCCAAAGGGAGATCCGAGTCTTACAATAAAGGCTTTCTGTAAGGCAAAATACAATCTAAAAACATACTGATTGATTCACATTCTTCCGAATGTACAACATATTAGTATAATATTTTGTGACTGTGCCATGTAGTATGGCACAACTTGTTTTTCACAGTTGCAAATATTATTGTATATACAAAAATATAGCACATTATCTCTGGAGAAAACAATGGGGAAAAAGTCATCTGCTAATTTACAAATTTTGCAAAGACTATTCACAAACAAAAACTTTGCCTAGGAGTGTCTGTTGCTTTAGCTTATGCAATATGTGGGTCACAAAGTTCTGTACCCTCACTTGAGCCCTGTTAGCTGATTCTAAAAAGCATGTCAGTTAAAATGGCACATGGACAAAAAGCATCTCACTGCAAACAGCAAAGAATATCCCAACCCTCTATTAACAGTGCCAAGATTACAACAGTTTTAGTTGGTTGCATCTGTGTGTTAAAAAGGAAAAAGGAACAATCCTTATTACTGTAATATTCCTGATTAATAATGCTATGTTGGTTTTTCAAAGTTCCTTGGGGGAACAGCGGGAACTTTGCAGCAAACTGTATTAGAGTTTTTACAACGACATCCAGGCCTGTTAACCCGATCATAACAACCCTGGCACAACTTAAGGCAACCCTTGGCTGGAAGGTAACACCATAAACAAGGCAGAAAGAGGGACATGACACCCATGGCTGACCATCGTGTACAACAGTGAGACTGGCTGCAAGAACATGGGTTGTCAGCACAGTTGTCCTCGTCATCATTAGAACAATGATAGAAGAGACCTTTCACACAGCACACACAAGTCCCATAGTCAATCACGTTCTGGGCAGAGCAAAGGCACTGCTTGTCGCAGATCCAGTCCGAGGGCAGGGGCCTTGGGTAGGTGCACTCCTTACATTTGCACTTGCCGCAGTCCTCACACCTGTAGGCGTGCAGGCCCAAATCTTCCTTGCTCAGTGGCTTAAGCTCACCTGGTTTGAGCTCAGATTTGGGCTGCACTCGAATGATCCCATCAGTAAGTGGCCCCGAGGAGAAAGATGTTCCCAGCAGTCTCTGTTCAGAGGAGCTGCTGCTGGTACTTGTCCTCGTACTGCTCCTGGAGCCTGAGCTGACTGTGCTGATGGACCTGGACAGGGGAGCTCCTCGGGTAGAGGAATGAACTTGTGAGTGCTGGAGCCTGGGAGGCTGGCGGTGCTCAGGCAAGCCGTGGAGTCTCTCGTGTTTGTGCTGAGTGGAGGGGCGAGGAGCTGGCTTGAGCCCGGGTCTGGGGACCACAGTGGGCCCTTCGGTGTACTCATTGGTGTTTCGGATGGCTCTGATCTGATCCAAAGACAACACATGTACCTGCTGGGCAAGGGCATCTCTAGGGTCTGGCTCCCCACGCGGCCTGCCACTGTCTCGGGGTGCCTGCAGCAAAGGCTGCGACCCGTTACCACTCTGAGCTCTGGTCTCCATCAGATCTTGGAAGTGTGGTCACTCCAGCAGGCTTAGAACACATCGGAACTCCTGGAGAAACCAAGAGGAAAGAACGTTTACACTCTTAACATACTGCCCACTCTCCACCCGCCTGAGTTGACTTTGTACTTCCCACATCCCCTAGAGATGGGATTTGAAATGGAGTGGCACTGTGGAGGTCGGAGAACAGGCTCATGATCAACACACATACTAAAAAGTAAAAACGATGGCAGGGTACTGGCCATTCTGTAACCCTGATATGCAGGGACACAAAGCTGATCTTTGTCTGAATCACTTAAGCAACAATCCCTTATTCAAATAAAGGTACAGTGTAAAAACTACCAGAAAGCAACACTGGCACATAATACTTGCTCCTGACATTTTCAAAAACTGAATTATCTTCTCAAAACTTGCAACTCACCCAAGTTTGTCACAGTTATTTTTGCCTGGAACAGCAATAAACGCAGCCTAGAAAATTTCTTTCTTGGTTTGCCTTTACATCAGACACTTCCGCTGTGCTGTAACACGCTCGCATTCTGCATAATGAATATGACATACCAACAACTACATTTCTCCAAGGTCAGTTATAACCTCTGCACATTTAAAAACTACACAGTAACACAAAGTTATAGGATTATGAACAAATTACCTCAAATCCTGTTAGGCACCAGAAAACATGAAAGCATCTTACAACAAGCAACAAGACAGGAACTTATTTTCAATTTCTTAACTTTAGAATCAAATACAGGCAGAATGCTTAGAACATCTTAAAATCTGTAGCTCAAAGGCTGTTCTGTTTTAAAAATAAAATCCGCCAAACTCCTATTTTCTTTTTTAAAAAAAATTAATGGCTGAGTACACAAACCAACTGGTAGTAATAGAAAGTTTTTTTTTTTAAACAAATTCAAGTGTCACATTGAAAACCTAGCATTCTGTCCAGTAATTCCCTAAACTGCAGTCTCTTTAGGTTTCAAAACTATCTCTCCATGTCCCAACCCTACATGAAAATAAAGTAAAACAGGTAAAAGTGGACCTTTACTCAATCTGATTTTTAGAAAAGAGCTCCAGCGAACAAGGCAGGTGACAAACGCCTCCCAGTTCAGTACAAGGCAGAGGTAGAAACCGGATCTGCTCACCTCCAACAGAATGGCAGACAAGACAACGCTTCTCTTTGCTTTCTCACTCCCTTTATCGGCTCTATCTGCGCCCCAACACCGTCCCCAGCAGGTGGGACACGGCCAGATCCCCTGGGGACTTTTCTCCAGGCTGACTGACGCTGGTTAGGGGCCAGGCTGCCCCGCTGTGTACACTCCGGAGCAGGCGGGGGCGCGGGCGCCTCGGAAGGGGACGTGTCATGCCGCGCACGAGCACACTTCCCCGCCTCCCCTCCCCACCTGAAATGTCCCCCACTCCAGAGAAACCGCCTGCCAGTTCCGAGAAGGAGCCGCTCCGCTGTCCCCACCCCCGCGGAGGTCACACAGCCCACCACCGAGCGTTTTTGTAAAGATCCCCCGATGTCCTGCACAGGTTTCCAAACCCGAGTCCTCGGGGGAGGGGAGGAGGCGACCCCGGGCACAGGTCGCGGACAGAGCTATACCCCACGCGTGCACTGACTCCACGGTGCACCGACTCCGGGAGCACTGCCTGCAATCTGCACACGCCAGTCTCCTTTTAGATCGCGAAGGAAGAGAATATTTAAGTTAATTTTTTAAAAAATGACTTTTTCAGAGACCTCCTATACACGCAGAGCATGCAGGACCCAGATTCCTGTGCTTTCGGTACAGATCTGTTTTCAGTGCAAAGTAGCATCACTGCGAAGAAAAAAACTCGATTTCCGACGATTCCTGGCCTCCTCCTGTGCACACCCCCACCCCTCTGCGCTTTCCCAGTTCCTCCCTCCCCTTTGAAACCCCATTAAGAACAGTGTGTGATCAGACTAAGGATTAAGGGGAAAGGACTTCAGCATTAGGGTGGGGCAAACCGACATAGAAACAGCTTTGTAAAAAATGCACAAGATTAAAAAAGAAAAACCTGCAACCCAAAAGTAAGGAGTGGAGAAAAAAAGCTAGCTTCTTTTTGCTATCTACTTGCAGGCAATTGAAAATGATCGTGATCACCTGATGACTTTCTTCCTGTGCTAGGTTAAAAAAGTGTAACCTCGACCGACCAGGGAGAACGGAAAAAAGAGAAAGCTGCACTTCCCAGCCGCAGAGACGAGGCGCCAGGCTGGGCGACGCTCCCACCAGCACCGGGCTAGACACTGTCCACACCGAGCAGAGGCGGGGACTCCCTACACCCCGCACTGTCGCTTTTCCACCCGCGAGGTCTCAGGTCCCTGTGAGGCGAGAATCCAGCCCCACGGGCGCCTCCACCGCAGGTCCGGCTTGCCCAGAACTTTTGCCTTCCCCAGAAAGAACAGGTTAGAAACGCGAGCGCCTGCAAGGGTGACCTAGAAAACAAAGTGTTTGCCCTCTGTCTCCCGCTCTCAGCGCCAAACTGGCAGCCAAGGCAGGGCTTGGGGCAGAACCGAGACCAGGCGTCCTCCGCGCGGAGCCCCTCAGAGCGCGGGTGCGCGGAGTCGGGGTCGCCCGGCTAGGGACACTGCATCGAGCGCGCTCGGCAGCCCCAGTCCGCGCCCCGGGACGGGGAGATCGCAGGCAGCGGGTCCCCGAGCCTCGCGGGAAGCCTGAAGGGCTCGGGGAGGCGGACCCCCACTCCCCGCCGGTTGCACCTACTCCATGTTGCCCGCAACGCGCCAGCCCCGGCTCCAGCAGAAGAGCCAAACGCGCCTCACCGTGATCGCGGCTTTGCACCAACCCCTCTCCCTCGGATTCTCTTCTTTCTGCGATGTGCAAATTAAGTCCAGTCCCGATGCAAACTTTTTTCCCTTCTTCCCAAACTCTGCTCCGGTCCAACTTCCGAGCAATCAGAGGAAAAAAACGGAGAGGAAGATTCGGAGCCAAGTCCCCCCGCCGCTGAACACCAGGGCTCGGGGCTGGAGAAGACCCCCCTTTTAGAAGCGCACGCGGAGTATTTCCTCTTTTTCTCAATGAACAAGAGGCCGAAGCGCCAGCAGCGAGTCTCTTTTTCCTGGCAGATGAGCGAATGAGAAAAGAAACGGCTTTACAAAGAACCTAAAGCTAGATTTCCGAGCGCTGCGAGCCGCTCGCCTCGGCTCAGAGGCGGCGCGGGGGCGCGGGGCCGCGAGCCCCGGGCGGGCGCGGGGGCCTGGGCGCAGCGCGCTCCGCCGGCCCCTCTCGTCCGCTCGCGCTGCGGCGCGCAGCTCTCGGCGGTGCAGACTGGGCGTTGTGGAGGCGCGGCGGCAAGGCCGAGGCGGGGGCGGGGGGTGCGAAGGAGGAGGAGGAGGAAGAGGAGGAGGAGGGTCTGGGGCCCCGCCCGGGGGGGCGCGCTGTTGGCCTGCGCCCTCGCCTTTCCGGAGGAGGCAGGGAGTTCTGCGGCGGCCGCGGCAGCAGTAAATGGCGTCATGTGGATCCGAGGCGGAACAGAGCAGTTGTTGTCCCAGAGGATATATCGCATCCGGTCCCAGCTCATTGGCTCCGCGGGGCTACATTCACTCACACTCCAGCGCCCGCCAGCGCTCCGAGCCGCAGGAGGCATTCAAAAGGGCAACCGCGCCGCCCCGCGCGGCCCCGGCCGGCCCTGCAGCCCTGCAACCCTGCAGCCCTGCAGCCTTGCAGCCCGGGCGCCGTCACGCGGCGCGCCTGCGGGGCCCGGCTGCGTACGGCCGGGTCAGTTTATCTAGTTTTAGGGAAACAGTGACCCTAAGGTTTCCCCAGAGGCCATGAGAACGAGCCGCAGGCTCGAGCTGATTTAGGGGAACTCTTCGCCACGGGGAAAGGGGAATGCATGTTTGAAACGACTCCAGGCCGTGCAGTGTTAGCATTAAAAACCAGTTTACAGGTTTTAAAACTATCCGGAGTCCATTTCTAGTCCACGGCTCCCCTCTTCTGTTCCCCCGGGCGGAGGGGGCGCCAGGAGGAACAGAAAGGGGAGGGAAAGGGGAGCGGGAAGTGAGGTGGGAGGGCTATTGGTTTATTCTTTGTCTACTGGATTAACCCGATTATACACCAGGCACCAGCTCCAACCACCTCCCCCACCGCCGAGACTTGCACGGGAGGAACGGAATGCAGATTCGGGTTTCAAGTCCCGGCTGCCCTGGCTGGGATTTTTTGATTGTGTCGACTTGAAGCTTTTATTTTTATTATTATAAGGGGGAATATCTACAGATGGAAGCTTGAGGAATGTTTTTTTAAATCGTTTTGTTGGACTTGGTAGACAGAGGACATTCTACAGTGTGAGCCTTTTGCACGAATGCAGTAACGCACACACACACGCGCGCGCACACACACACACACACACACACGCACGATTACTCGGGACCAAAACGCGGACTTCCGAAACTGGGCGTGGGGGTGGGAGGGGAGGCGCTCCCAATCCCACCGTAGAATTCCTCCTTCCTTTACCGGGGAGCGTTGTCTTCGGTTTCCCACGTTGTCTCCTGGAAGGTTTCTCGGGAAGCTCCTGTTGTCCATTTTGAAGGCAGACTGGCTTCGCATACTTAAAACGTGGAGGAAACCTCTACGCCCGCCTGGCGCTAGCTGTCTCCGCGCACCTAGGAACGCGCTGCACGTGGGGTCACGAGTGGGAAAGTGAACACCCCCCCCCCGTACTGCCTTCTATTTAATGATTGACAGAATGCTTTCGCTCCACAGGGAAGTACCTGCTAATGAGGTCAAAATTCTCGAGCAGCACCTGCAATCTTGCCCCTGGCCGGGTTGGAGTTCTTAAAACCTGGTGCTAGGAAAACGTGGTGCTTGGTGCCTCTAGCTCTGGCCCACATCTGTTGGCAGCAACCTGGGCACCAGCGGCCTCCTCCTAACCTCTTGTCTGCGTCCCTGGTGCATTCCCTGACTCGCTACGCTCTGGCCCTAACCTCTCGTGTTGCTCCGGACTCTCCTTCGCCTGGGGCTTGGAACTAAAGATGGTAGGGGAAGTGGCATGGGTTATTTCTGGGCGCTGGCCTGCGTCGAGGCTACGGCTGCCGGCTCCACCGCGTTCGGAGCTGCTGGCGCGGGACAGCTGGGCCTCTCCTGCCGCGCGACCCGGAGCCCAGTAAGTCTGAGGCGAACTCAAGAACGGCTGCGCTTAGGGCAGGTTCGGCCACCAGGGGGCGCCCGCCCAGCGCGGGGCTCAGGCTGCTTTCTTCAGGACGGGACGCGGGCTGGCAGGGCTGCCTTTCAAAATGTGCCTTAGGCCGGCCGGTTTTAAATGAGTAAAAATGGGATTTATAGTATAGACGCCACGGAAAGTAGCTCTCCCTCACCAGCTCCTCGGACCTATTTCCTTTTGATTGCGAAATGAGGAGCCTCGGGGTGGAAGAACCCCAGCTTTCACCGAGGGGACAAAGCTGGGGTCAAAGCCAGGTTGTGCAAGGCTAGTCGGGAACGAGCTGCTGGGGTCCAGCCAGCGAGTCGCTGGAGCAGAGCAGGTGAAAGGAACTCCTTTGCTTCCCCAAGCCCTTTCACCCCGCGGCGGCTTTTTGGGAGACGTTTGTGCACATTTTTTTTCCCCCAGCACCCCAGAAGTTTGCAAAGACCTCGTTAAGAATCCAGTATAAAATGGAATTTAAATCACAAACTTCCAGCTGGTTAGAATACCTTATATTTCTATTGAGTCAATAGGAGAGAATCTAGAAATTTATATTTATCTTACATAAACTAGAAAGAATTTTAGTTTATCTGCACCCTCCTTTCCTCCCCCCCCATCTGCACCTAGATGGTTGGGAAAGCATTTAACCTGTAATTTAAGAACTAGGTAAACACAAGAATTCCCCATCCCTCTCTGCCTCTATTCTTTATTTAGTACAATATTGCCGTTTTTTCTGACAGCGAAGTGTGTGGTTACCATATTGTGCCTCCAGAGTTTTAGTAAGTTGTAATTCAAAAGAACAACTATGTTTGTGTATGTGCAGAAGATGCATAATCAGATGTTCAAACAGCTATTGTAGTTGTCCCCAGGTGGATTCACAGGTTACATTCCAAAATTATACCTGGTATTAATTTTGGAAGATAGGAATTGTGATAGTGTTAGGCAAAACTTTATGAGGCACATTTCCGAATGTGTTGTGGAAAGTTCTAGAAAGAGAGCTCATGCAAGGACAAGTTTTGCCACTTTTTAAAGCTGAAAAATGCCAAATCTATGGAAATACCTGCTGAAACAATACTCACCATTGAGTTTCCAAAACTACTAAGTAACTTATTTTTTCAATCTTAGCTGTCAAGCAGGACTCTATCATACAATTGAGATCTGTCATCTGTGGGCTTATGTTGTTTACTTGTGTTTATGCCTTGGCTTTTTTTTTTTAAGGCAAAGTATAAGCATATAAATTTCTCCTTTTGTAATCTCTGATAGAACCTTCCAATGGAGACAATGTAGAGGTGATATTTTGCTAGTAGTTGTGTTGGATAGGTTGTATTTCATAGGCTTAGGATTCCATGTGTTAGGTCTAAACTTTGTATCCCTGTTATAATGAGAACAGAGGCCTAAACAGCTTCCAGTTTAACTTCTTTCTGAGATGGAGCAAACCACTAGACATTACTGGGGTCAATCCTAGTTTTGGTAATCTTCCAGATACAATGTATTCTTGAGTTAAAGAATTAATAGGTATTTGGATAGTTTGTTCTGTTACCACATCAGTGTCTTTATGTGCTCACATTTAAAGGTGCACACAACACAGCAGTCTGCTTGGAGCAACAATTTGAGGCTTTCAAGCATTATTTTTCCTTGCAGCCTAACTGAGATACTAAACTTAATTTTTGAAAGGACTCTTCAGGGACCTTTCTGAAGCAAAGAGCTTTACAGTAGTGGACCTTTTGACTTGGCAACCAAGATTGTTGTCATTTCACTTTTTGAATTGCTTTGATTTTCCACATTCTGTTGATACTGCCTCTAGGAGGGAACTGGGAGTGGCTGCAATAAAGATGCAGAGGAATTCAAAATAGACCACTTGAAGCCTTATCTAGATTGCTTGGAGGACTGGAAACAGTTTATCTATGGATCTAACCTTCTTTGCAGATGTCCTTTACCCCTAACCAAACAGGGAGAAAGATCTGGGGTTATCCCAGGGTAGGAGGAGTGTCCTGATGATTGACCTTGATCTGGACCTGTGAGCCCAGTGTTTTTGAGAGATTTTGTGTTCTGCTGGAATCCACCTGTAGTTTCTACTGGATAGTTAACTAGTTTGCTCGCTAGGTGCTTGCCATTATTACTATAATTTATGCAAAGTCAGCTGTGGACTAAAATTCCATGTAACCAGGAGGAAACAGAATTTTTCTGCTGGCCAACATGATCTTTCTAGTTTTTCTCCCGTGTATTTGTCCCTTGAACACAAAAACTTCTTCCTTTGTGGGATTGAAATGTGTAGAGGAAAACTTGATCAGTGAAGATACTTCCTTGCTTTGCCTTTCTCTGAATAATATCCTCAAGTTTTGCTGTTTTTCACATCTGATCCTTTTTGTTCATGAGTCTTTTCAATCCAGTTGCTCAAGTGTCAGAGAAATGAATATCGTGAATTGAAGTTAAGTCTTTCCTATCTCTGGCTGTGTTTTGTAGCAGCAGGAAGATGTTAGCCTTTGAACAAAGAGGATGTTTTCAGATGTTATACTTCCTGTTATGTGGACACTTGGCCAAAGGGCATAGGAAGTTCAAACTGTTCTCTAAGGAAGATGCAGTAAAACACGTCCCACCAAGGCTGTTCTTAGAGTTTAGATGCCTTAGTACCGAGGCCACCAGCCAGCTCCCAATCCAAGTCCAGATCAAATCCAAATATACTCGGCTTAGTAAATGCAGTGTGTTTGCATACAGATTCAGTTTGTTTATTCATTTGGATTAAAAATGTTGACACTATGGAAAATCATTTGAAAATATTATGGAGTTATATAAAATACCTTTTAAATACATACAGTGTGTCAAGTATACAAGTCTAAAGGATGGGTTAAGTGGGTGTGGTGGCACAAGTCTGTCATTTCAGTTCCTTTTGAGGATGAGACTGCAGGATGGTGAGTTCCGGGTCAGTCTGGGCTGTATAACAAGAATTTCTTGAAAGGGAAATGGAGAGAGGGAGAGAAAAAGAAAGGAGAGTATGGTGGGGAGAGAAAGTTTTAGACAGGTAAGAATTGTAACAGACAAGGGTTTGCATCAGAGTTTATAGTTGTCTTGGACTTTTTTGGTCTGGGACATGGAATTAGAACAGAGATATTTTGGGGGGAGGGGGTCCCAGGTGTCACTATGAAGTCACTCTGGTCACAAACATGTGAAAATCCTCCTGTCTCAGCCTCCTGAGTACAGGTGTATGACACCACACCCAGCCTGAAATAAAGATTCCTGAAGCCTAATATCTTATACATACAATGAATTTTGTGTGTGTGGGTTTTTTTTGTCTATAAGTTTTAAACATTTCTTCATCATTCTATTTTTTAAAAAGTTGCCTGTAATATTAGACAAGAAATGCTTTTCAATGAATGAATGAAATTAAGGAATGTAATTAAGTATTTTTCAAGTCTTAATTTTGTAAAGGCAAATTAACAGTTTCTGAATTTCCTAAGATGGAATTTAGGAGACATTCTTCTACACTGGAAGGCAGCTACTACTATGGTTTTGCATAATTCTCCGGAAGTAACTGAAACAGGTTTGGTAAGGCCATGAATTTTAATAGGTGAAATAGTAAATATTTATTAAGTTAAAAACTGAATCTTTATGGAAATTTTATGTAGTCAGAAAGAAGGTTGTATGGAACACCTATTCTTAAACCAAACAATAAAGAAATTAGCAAATAGGCTGAATGTAGATAAGAGTAAACTCATGAATGCTTTTTACTTTGTAAAGTGCATGTGGCAAAAGTGATTACCTTAACAACTAACCAAACTGAAGTGCAACACTACACTGTAATTTGAAGCTAACGATTTAGCACTGTGTTAATTTTCAAGACCCCATTTCTAAATTTGCCAAAAGGGGTATATCATGGGGACAGGAGATGTGGCTTTGATCTGCAGTCAGAGAAACGTGGGGGTTCCTGGCCCGATAATGCAGAGATGTTCACCAGCCAGAGACAACCTTGTCACATCATCAGGGACCAGGAGCTTGTCCCGATGGATGAGGCAAAGAGGGACAGGACCACAGGTAGGTGAAGTGGCCCATTTAACACCTCAGCTAGATGCAGAGCCAGCCCTAGGATAGAACCACTGACTGGGGAGAATCCCAGCTAGGATATTTGTCATAAATAGTGAAAAATCAAAAAGTAAACTTGTAAAATAAAACTAGTGGAAAGGAGATCACCCAGTAGTGAACAGTTTTGCCATTCATGTTCCTTATGAAAATCCCTTTATATAAATTTTGAGAAATAATCTTCTCATCCTTGTTTCGTTACTGTGGAGACATACTTGCTTTGTATCCTAAAAGGTATTAAAAAGCATGCATAGACAAAAGTTAGAAATTATAAATTCAAGATCATTATTATTGGGGGCTGGGAATTTAGCTCAGCTGCATAAGCGCCTGCCTTGCAAGCACGCAGCCTTGAGTTCGATCCCCGGTACTGATAAAAAAAAAAAAAAAAAAAAAAAAAAAAAAAAAAAAAAAAAAAAATATATATATATATATATATATATATATATATATATATATATTCCTCTTTGTTTAAACATGTAACATCCTCTCCAAAACAAGCACATAAATAAACTAAAAAAAAAGAGAAAAAAGAAAGCAATGCAACTAATACCCAATGTTGAACTCAAATACTGTCATAAGTTGCAGAGTTTTGGGTCTACAAGAGACTTGAATTTGGATTCAGTCTGGGCCACTTTAGGCAAATCTGATCACAACTGCTTGCTGCTTAAATTCTCCCCGGTTTCTCACAGTGTGTGTATCACCTCTCCAACCCAGCCTCAAGGTCACAAGGACTCGCTCCTCAGCCCCTGTCACACTACACCACTGCTCTGAAGTTGCAAAGATTACTTTTCAGTTACTCAAACGCACCCATCTCTGGCAAAGAGGCCTTGGCACATGCTATTCTTTTTGCTGGTGCACTTCATTCTCTCTTACTTGTCTTTAAATCTCTGTTGTTGTCTCAAGAAATTGTTTTCTGACCTTTCTGACCAAAAGAAATCCTCCCTTTTCCTCTCCTGATCTTCTCTGATGAAACACTAAAGAAGTAACTAAGTGAGCTTTCCCTTAATAACTATCTCCTTCACTACATTTTAAGCTCTCTGAGGGCTGGAGTTCAAGTCTGGTGATGCCTGCCTCCTTAGCCCAGCCCTGAAAGGCCTGGTGCTAGGAAGGACCTCAAACATCACTTTTAAATCAGATGAATGAGTGCATGGGGGAAATAATTAACTTTAGCTCCTCTCTGTAAAAGGGAGGCAGAGGGTTGCTATGGGTCTGGATGGCAGAGGACCTAGAGAACCTACATTTATGGGAGGATCTCAGGGAACATTGCTGACGGTTTCAGTTAAATTGATGCAGTTCAATAGTTTACTTGTTTTGCCTCCGTACTTTCAAAAAAGTTTTAAACTTAGAAAGCATAATGTGAAATTAATCTGTTTGTTCTTACACAGGAATAACAATTTAGAGATTTATATTTGTTTTGGGGGGGCATGAAGCACTCAGAGCTTTTGCACTAAGCTAAATCCTCACCCTTTTTTGTTTTTTATTTTGATATAGGATCCCACCAAGATGCGTAATTGTCCAGGCTGCGCTCCAACATGTGATCCTCTTGCTTCAGCTTCCTAGAATCCTGTGTCCAACAAGTCTTAATGACTGTTATTAGCTATGGTGAGCTATTAATAGTGAGCATTTCTACGGAAATCTTAAACATGCATTGATTTTTGTTTCGCCTATGACCTTTTCAAAGTGGGTAAAGCACTTTAGGGAAGCAGGAACCCGTTTAGCTGACATGTTTATTTCTGACTGGAATGTCTGCTCTCAAATTCTTCAAGTCGTTGTGAAGCTGTGTGACTCTGCGTGTGATGTAGAGTAATTCTTAGAGTAACCCTTGGATTGAGAGTCTTGCACAATGAGTCATTTCTGGTACTCCCTCTGATTGAACATGGTCATGCCCTGGCCTTCTGGGGAACAGGATTCTAGCCCTCTCGACTCTGCTCTTGGAGAAGCTAGCCTCAGTACTGTGCTCAGTGAGCTCGAGATGAGAAATAGCTTCCAGTAGTGAGACAGTTCTCTAAGTGAAGCGACTAGGAAAAGTCATCAAGTGCTAGGAAGAGACTCAAGGAAGTCTCATTGGCCAATCTTCAACTATGTGCTATTGATAAGTGAAGATTTGTTGGCCCATGTGAGATAAAACTTCTTGAGTCAAGCAGTCCTTAAACAGGGCAGTGGACAAGTTGTTTGATTTCCTTGGGAGCTGGAATTTTTTTTTTTTTTGGTTTGTTTTTTTATCTTGTGTTTCTCACTGTATAGACCATCTTCCCTCAAACTTGTAGCAGTCATCCTGTCTCAGCCTCCTGAGTTCTGGTACTACAGGTGTGCACCAGCCTACCTGAACTCAGGCCCTAGTTTATAGGCTATTTTTTTTATTTTGACAGTATTATGCATGATCTAGGAAGCCAAAATTCTTGCATCATATCCTGAACTTCATAAGTATATATATATCGAAAGGTATGGGTGAAAAACACCTTGTTTATAATATGCTAACCTTACAATGGAATTCAGATAAGATAGTTCTAGACAGACACTGAAGTGTTTGAAAGCTGAAGAAGAATGGTGGAAATATCTTCAAGACATCATCATGGAATTTTCACCTCAGGGAAGGCTGGGGGTTGTAATGATAGAAAAACCATTTTCTTTACCTAGATGACATCTGTTTCCCAAGAACTGCATATAGTTGATAGAACAAATTATTTTCTCTATCTTCTTGGCTGCTTTTCAAGCTAGTAGATCACAAAACTCCTCCAATCTAAAGTAATTCCAAGTATCCTCAATCACCCCCATGGTGGTGGTGGGGGGACTGGACAAAGGCTCGCACCACATGGTGACCATTAGTATCTGGGCTCAGCAGGTGTCACAAATCCCATCAGTTGGGATTGGGAGGGCCCGCATGTTTCAACAGAGACAGGGTTTTGCAAAAAACTCTAGTGTATTTTATGACTGTTTCCCATCAAGTTATGTTGAGTACTGTTTGTTCCACAGTTATGCAAGGATACCTGGCCTCCCTCTGCTTCTTTCCCTGGCACTGCCACAGCCCCCTGCCATGAGGAAAAGTGGACCTGTGTTGCTCAGTAGTGCATACTAACTGTAAAACAAAAATAATAATAATAATAAAAAGTCAAAGAATTCATTAAAATTATAAAAGCACAAACCCCACTCATGGTTAGTATTTGGCAAATATTTATTCTTAAAATTACACATTTTTTTTTTTTTTTTGGTACCAGGGATCGAACTCACAACCTCATGCTCAGCAGGCAGACACTTATGCCGCTGAACTAAATCCCCAGGTCTTAAAATTATACATTTCTTAAGCTGGGCATGGTAACAAATCCTGTGATTCTAGCACTTTGCAGGCTGAGGCAAAAGGATCTTGGAGACTTCCAGGCCAGTGCGAGGCTACATAGTGAGATCAAGGCCGGCCTGAACTGTGTAGTGAAACCCTGTGTCAAACAGAAAAAAACAAAAACAAAAAAAAATACTGAAGAAAAAAATTATGTATTACAAATTTTTACAATTTTAGGGCAGGTGGTTTTGTTGAATAATGCTATGACAAGTATGCTTATTTCCATATTTGCATATGCTATTTCATCCAGAATCTGACCAATAATGCATCTTATCAAAAATTTTAATGGTGGCCGGGGGTTTAGCTCAGCAGCCTAAGTGTCTGCTTGGCAAACACAAGGTTTGAGTTTGATCCCCAGAACCACAAAAAAAAAAAAAAAAAAAAAAAAAAAGATTCTACAGTTACAAATAAAATTTACCAGTGGAAAAAAATTAATGGTAAAGCAGGATCTTTCTCTCTCTCTCTCTACTTTTGAAGTTGAAGATTTAAAGAAATCTTATTTGCATTTATTCCCAGTGAATTCAATTTGATATAATTTGCTCATGACTGAGTTAAGTGCTTGCTTTTTTATGTTTTAGGTCTGTCCTGTTTTTAAACGCAAATAGTCCCCACTTTTTCATTTATCTTGCAAACTTACCTTTAGTATTGTCTTGTTTTCTTTTGTACTTTGTCATATAAGATATTTTCAATTTGCAGGTGAACTCATGTGTGGATAGGCATGTTCTGTTGGCTTCCAAATTATTGGCCTTTCTCATGCTTCTACAACTGAACATTTCATGTTAAGAATTAAAATCCTTGGGATTTGGTCAGTTCAAGGAGTTAAGCAATGGTGCTGGCTGGCGTCCTCCCAGGCCAACTTTTGTAGAAGGGCGTTTGGAAGGTGAGAGACAATAAAGGAAGAAAATCTTGTGTGAAATTTTGATTCAAAGCATAACAATTCTGGCCTGGAATTAATCCAAAGTTGCCAGAGTTAACAAATAAAAACATGGTACCCTCAGTTACATTTACATTTCATAGAAGCAAATAGTTCCTTAATGTAAGTGTGTCCCTTAATGTATTTTATCTAGTCATACAAAATGTAGATAAATAAGTAAATAACAATATAGTAATGTTTGAAATGAAAGCCAGAAAGCCAATGTGAAATCTGCTGATATCTTACTTATTGAAATTTTTTTTTTTTTTTTTTTTGGTCAAGAACTTACAGCTGAGGCTGGACTTGAACTCATTATGGAGGACAGGCTAGCTCCAAGCTGGCAGTGATCCTCCTGCCTCAGCTTTCTGAGTCCAGGGGATTACAAGGGTGCACCACCACACCCAGCTACTGCATTACTAAGTTATTCAGAGCCTTTTTCTTTTTCCAGGCTAGGGCTGTAGCTCAGTGGTACAGTGCTTGCTTAGCATGTAGAAGCACCTGGGTTTGAGCCCCTCAAACACACAGATTAGCAAACAAAACCACTGAGGATACCTTTAAAAAAAACTGTCACACCCAAAAGATGACTCATTCTTAATTCCTTCATTTCTGAGGGGTTTTTCATTCTTTAAATATACATTACATGTCTACACAGTCAAATAGAAATGTGAACTGTCCTTTTCCAAGACCTAACATACAGGTATGCAAAATCCTTACATATTGGGGTTCTTCTATATGCACAGAAAAGTAAGCTCTTGGGAACTTGGATTTGGTTGTGAGTTGAGCATCCCTGGAAAACACACCCTCTTTGTCTGAATATGTGAAAGCTGTCAAAAGACAGTGAAAATGACTTTTCCTTTTTTTTTTTTTTTAAGCCTTTTTTGTTTTTTTAGGGTAACCAGCAGTGCAAGAAAAGATTGCTTCCTCCGTGGTAGACACTTCATGGGTTTTGGAATCTGTAAACTCTGGCAGGTCACTTAACCCCAAAGTGGGTGAAATCCTGTTGGACTTCCTCAGCCCTCCTTCCTGCTTCTACCTTCTTGCTTGTCTCACCTTTTTAAAACTCGATTTGTATTTGTATACATGTGCTATCCTCCTGTCATTGTTTTGCTTTTTTACCCAGGCACTTTTCACCTACATCCTCCTCTCCTTCCTTCATTTGGCAGCCGGCTGGGCTTCTTCCTGCCTTGAATACCACATTCCCTAGTTATTCAAGCTCAGTCATTAGCACCCTGTCCCTCTACTAAAATTATGAATGAAAAGCCTTGTTGTTCTTTACAAATAACTCAGGCTGCCTCAGTCAGTCAAATTCGAATGGAAGCGACTGCCGGACAAAGGGGCGGGATGATGGACAGTCCTCACAGCAAGTCATCAATGCCCACAGGAAGTTTTTTAAACCACAAAATAGGTAGAGAGGCTTGGGCGTTCCCGAAGCACGGCCTACCGAGGGGAGCTGGAGTGGGGGGAGCTCTTTGTGTCTGTTTGGGTCCCAGGAAAAAACCTTCCACCAAGCTCAGAGATAACAATGTACGGAGTCAGCTTTGCTCCAGCGAGGACGTAAAACTCCTTCCATGGAGACACATCTACATCTTGCAGTAATTCTGGTTTGAACTGACCCACGCAGACAAAAGTGAAGGCACCAACCATTTACTTGGCTTTGAATGCCGAACTGTGCAAGAGTGGGCTACTCGGACTGCACAACTCCCTGCTGAGAAGTTGCATTGTCCTGGGCCCCTCTTTCACAACAGGGGAAAAGGTAATTGACAGCCCGATTGTTCGCCCCGGACCCCTGCTGTTTTAAAATCCTGGAAGGCCCCAGTCACACGTTGTCAATAATAGCCGGCTGAGGTGAGGAGTGAAGAAGGACTGTTGAGGAAACAGTTTGAGCCCTTCAAGTGGACAGGCCTCAGTGACTTCTGCACTCCAGCTGCCACAAGCAGCTCATTCAAAAATAACCTTAAGTAATAAATCAAACTTGTTTCCTGAACTATACAAGGAACAGCTGGTTATTTTTCCTCACTTTTTTTCTCCCCAAAGCCAAAAGAAAAGGAGAAAGAGTTTTTTTTCTTCTTTCTTTCTTTCTTTCTTTCTTTCTTTCTTTCTTTCTTTCTTTCTTTCTTTCTTTCTTTCTTTCTTTCTTAAACTACAGGAAACCAAGCATGTCAAAATTTGGCAAAGCAATTTGGATGATTTAACAGTTAAACACTTCTCTTTTAAATGCTCTCTTCAGTCTTTTTTTTTCTTTTTTTCTAAGCTTCTCATTTTTTGTACTCCGCTGCAGGGACTGTCCTTTATCTGCTTCTCTCCAGCTTTTGAGAGGAAAATTAGTTTAGCACACTGTCCTTAGAATCTTTGCTCCTGCATGATGTCTAATCTGTTGGTCAAGTAGCGACACTGATTTTACACGTCACATTTGTTTTCTTCTGCAGATTGAGTGAGTTTGGAGTTAGAGCTATAGCTCCACGTATTCGTTTCTCTTGAGATCCATATAGTTTGGAGTTTTGATGACAAGGCAGTTTTTCTTCAGTCTGTTGATTTAGGAACCCCAGGTTAATGCATACGCCGTAGCTGTAGTCTGGTATTTTAAGAAAGAACATACTGCACTTTTCTACCTCTTTTTGGGCTCTCTGTGCTTGTCTTTATTCACTTCTCAGTGTGTCTCTGTCTTCTGAAATATATTTGCCCTCTAGATTTTGGGAAAACCTGCTAATCTCTGATTGACCTTTCCAATAATTAGAATATCTCCATGAATAAATGATATAAAACAACGGCCTTCTGTCATGACTATATTTGTTTTCATTTATAGATGCTTTATATTTTGAACAGAAATCAACTTTTCATGAAGAAATGTTATGATCCATCAGAGTGGCATCTTAGAAGTTAGCTTTATGCAACTTGCTTTGCATCTTAAGGATTAAGAAAGAAATATAAAATCTGTCTGATTTTACCACACCATGTCTACTGTAATCAATTTAAATGTAATTAAACAGTCAATCTTACAATTAGTTGAGGTCTGATAGTGTATAGTACAATCCCAGACCTTAATCTTAGCACTGCGAGATGGTAAGTAAATGAATAACATAAAATAAAACATTTATTTTCACAGACTATTTTAATAACTGATAATTTTTTAAAAAAAGTATTGTTGGTCTTGCTTTAGGAGCATGTGAAAAATTACAAATTGTATTTCCAGGTATTATATGAAAGAATGATAAATTGAGTTTTTTAGAGAGATTGTCTAAAGTGTTTTTTTTTGTATTTGTAGTAAATGCCAATGTTATAATAGCACAAATAAATTGATGTTCATGAAACACAGCTAAACCAGCATATTTGTTGGCTGTTGCCAGTGTGAGTGTGGTTCCATGTAAATGTTTCTTCCATATATGGTTGATACACCAAACCTGTTTGGATGCGACATTTCTTTACTTTCAGCATTTTAAGCTTCAAACATGTGATACGTGACTAGATGGGATTCCTTGAGAAATGTATTAACATGTTTCAGAGCTGAATTAAGTGAGGTTAGTGCCATGTCAGAAAAAAGTGTTCCTGCAACATTTGCACAATAGTTACATATACTTTTCAGTAAATTACACAATTTATAATTCAGATGTGAATTATCATAGAAAATGTTATATTTCAAAAATGTGAATTATCCTGTTCTATGGATGATTCACATCATTTTCATGAAGGTCAGCTTTTCCTTTTGCTAAGGGATGCTCAGAACTGACTTGAGTTCAATGACTTCACACCTGCAGGGCCCCTGAGGCAGCCTCAGGGATCCCTCCCCTGGCTGTGGAGAACTCTGGGCCACAGTAGAGGCGAGACAGTGAGTGTAGACAGAAAGTGTTCTGTACAGACTTGCTCACTGCTCTCGGGTTCAGCTGCCAGTCTCACAGCTGGCCCTGAGAATGGACTTCCTGTGCTGTCATTTACACTCAGTATCACACTAAGCGCTCTTTGTCACTCAGCTTTTGAGACAGAAGGAGGCGAGATAACAAATCTAGACTGCTTGTGTTGACTTTGTGGATAAAGTAAAGGACTGGAGTCAAGAACCCTGAGTCTTATCCTAACTCTGAGATTTCCTTTCCTGTGACATTGTGCCAGGCTTTTGTCTACCTCTTCCTCAGTTTTGGTCATGGATAGAATGAGGAGAATGATTCCATGTTCTCTTATTTTTATCACAAAGGTATGGATCTTGGAGGTTGTTTTCAATGCAAAAGCCCTTAGCAAAAGAAAAAAACAAAACAAAATGTAAAATAGGTATAATGATCTTTTTCTGCTCTTGGGAGATGGAAGGAAAAAACACCAATTATTTCCTTACTGCCCTGAATAATTACCTTTATAATTCCATGGGCAGGTGTTTTTTTTTTTTTTCTCTCACTCTTGCATTTATTTTCCTCATTATTTTATTTTGTTCTCTCACTTCCTCCTCCACCCCAATATTTCCTTCCCTTTTGTGCAGGAAACCATAGCACTATGTTGTGAGCTCACTGTGCATAGAAATTAGTGATGGTGAGCTGAGTATGGTGGTGTACACCTGTAATTCCAGCATTCAGAAGACTGAGGCAGGAAAGAGAAATTGGATTGGCCATAGCAAAGAACACATCTAGTAGGCTGTCTACAAAATTGCTACACTGAGACACCTAGTAAAAGAAAGAGGGTGCCTTGAGTCATGGACCTGGATGGGGAATCACAGGAAAGGCTATCCAGGCTTATTGGACTCAGAGGGTAAACCTAGGAGGACAGTTACCTGATGGTTAGATGGGTCCCTGGATTCTGATGTGTCTCCAGGTCCTGGGACCACTTAGAAGGATTTCTTTACTGTACAGGGCTCAAAAGCTAAAGTGAAATGAAGAGATTCTGTCTATTGCATTGGAGAGAGTATCTCTTCTGGCAATCTCTATAGCTGTCTCTTTTTTATTGTTGTTTACTTATGTAAAAAGGTGGAGGGTACTTGTGAGTGGAGATTTGATCATTTAGCTAAATTAAAATTTTAAAAATAATGTGAAGTCTAATGTATTTTAAAATTATATTACTTTTTAAAAACTTTAAGTGTTTGAATTTTATTGCTATTCCTTTGTTTTGCTTTGTGAAGAAATCAGTAATATAATTTGTGAATTGGAAATAAATTCATTTTGTATTCCTTATGACATTTTTAGAAGGAGAATGCATATTTGAGTTTGTCTTTTTTTCACCTCAAGATCCACACATTTATTTGTAGTATATCTAAAATTTTTATTTGGAAGGCAAAGAGATCATTCCAGTGTAATATAATTTTGATCTGTGTATACATAGTTATTATAAGGCTTAACACTGTATTTATTTCATATATCTTATTGAACAGACTGTATATTCACATGTTTCAAGCAGTATTTTTACTTACAAATAACCATTACTTAGAGTGATCCCTGTTTTAAAGCAAACAAATAAAAAATTGCTGTGAAAATACATATCTATATTTGTTTCTATGAAAAGACAAATGATTGTGAGTTTGAATAAAAAATATATTACAGTAAAATACACACTGTCATTAATTTTCCCCAAAGTTTCCCCTAACTATAAACACATTAGTCCACTATCACTGCTGTTTTCTGAAGTAGTTTCTGAAGTCTTTCTTGAGTGTCTGGGTGTATGATGGAAAATACAGCGAATTCTGCTGCTGAATCTCAGCCAACAGAAAGGCATGTTCATAAAAACATTAGAGTGTATCTTTATCTACCGTATTCACCTGATTTTGGGCTCCTGCCTAAAGTAAAAATGACCATGAAAGATAGATGTTTTGAACGGATGAAGGCATTGAGATAGCCAGCACAATGCAACTAAAGATGTCCAAGAAAGAGGACTTCCAGAACTGCTGCAGAAAGTGGCAAGAACTATGGGATAGCGTGTTTGAATCAAGGGGGAGTTTTTTGAGGGTGATTAATGGCAATGTGCTTTTACTGTAATAAACTTTCAAAAATTTAAATATTCACTGTATTTTTCTATAACACTTTGTGTGTGTGTTTATTGGAAGGATATGATAAGACACTTACCAGTCTGTTTGTAATATAAATTTTTTTTCTTTGAGACAGGGTCTCACTATGCGGTTCAGGCTGGCCTTGAGCTCACTTTGTAGCACAGGCTGGTCTCAAACTTACAACAATCCACCTGCCTCAGCCTCCTGAGTGCTGGGATTATGGGAGTGCACCACCATGCCTGGTTTGTAATACAGTTCTCAAGGGGAGATATATTATTAATTTCTTAGATTTTTTTTTCAGATTTGATTCAGTGTGTACAAAAAACATTAATTTCTTACATAAAATAATAGCAATAAAGAAAATGTTTCAAAACTGATGTAGAAGAATGCAGAAAGGGAGAGGAGAGAAAAAGAAGTAAACAATTAAAAAATCATAAATATGTACCAATTTCCTGTGATGAATGTAATCGTCATGTTATGCAAACATATACTAATAACAAACTGATTTAATGAAAAAGAGAAAAATTGAATAATGACAATATTTGTAATTTACCAGAATTTTGCTTATCTCATTAAAATACCTAAAAACCCCTGAGAAAAGTCTCTTTGGAGTACACATTCAGTAAAACAGTGCTTTGTGCTCCCTCTGCTGGTTTTACTGAAATAGTGGCTGGCTGGAGTGAATGAAATGACAGAAAGTTACGGTTTTTGGTCATCATCCCTGATTGATAGTGTCAATGTGATCTACGAAAATATATTTTTCCTAAAATTTAATAATGCTAACGAAGTTGGGTTAGATAATTATAGCCCTTTTGAAATAAATCTCTCCTTTTTCATATTATATAGCTGGACATATAATTATTTTATCGAGGAATTTTTGTTGATGTTAATCTTATGTAACTAACTCAGTAATAGGATCCAATAATTAAATTGACTAGCTAAACATCACATCAGTAAACAAAATTGTTGCTGAGAGTGACATTGGTGAATAATATTTTTTTACTAAAGGACTGGCTATATTATTTTACTCAATGCTACCCTGTATAACAGATGTTTAGAAACTGCTTAGTTTATCATGATATCCAAGCTAAGATTAAAAATTCTTAGAATTCATTGAATTGTTGATTTGCATCATGGGAATTCTGACTTGCACGGATCTGAGTATGATGGTGCATTTATACTGTTCATTTGACAAGTATTTGTATTAAATCATCTCAGAATTTTATTATATTCTATACAGTAGTATTATAGTCTGTCTTAAAGATACATAGTATGAAGATTCTCTCTTTATACATTCAGTTCCTTCTATCAGCTTATGTTTTAAAGGATATTTTTAAGTATTAGAAGACAAAAGGGCCAGGGGTTTAGCTTAGTGGCCTAAGTCCCTGCTTGGTAAATGCAAGGTCATAAGTTCAATCCCTGGCGCGCGCACACACACACACACACACAAAGACAAAATACCTTCTTTTCTGAAGGGTACATATTGAGAGGGAAGTCTGGACACTATTAAAGTTCTTAAAAGAAGTTTTTATTTTTTTATTTTTCTGAGACAGGGTCTTGCTCTGTAATCTAGCCTGGTCTGAAACTTGTGACCCCATGAGGGTTTAGCTTAGTGACACAAGTGCCTGCTCGGCAAGGGCGAGGTTGTGAGTTCAATCCCCAGCACCAGGAAAAAAAAAAAAAAGACACTTGTGGCCTCCTACTTCAGCCTCCCAAAATCTGAGATTACAGGTCTATGTCACAATACCCAGCTCCAAACACCAACAACGAAAAACAAACAAACAAACAAACTAAAACAAAACCATTTTTAATGATACATTTCAGAGAGAAGCCTTGTAGTAAGGTATAGTAGGCTAGAGAAGACTTCCTGTGAGAAAAGGACAGAGCCCCGGAAGTGAGATAGAGGAGGAGAAGAACCTCAAGCAATAGGCAATGAGGGATGAAGAGAGGTGCTTCGGAGTAGGAAGAGTAGGAATGGTTCTTCCTTGTCTAATAACTGTTCTTCTGTTACAAAGTCATCTTCATGAGGCACGACTCATGAAGGAATGATAAATCAGAAAGCAAATATTAGAAGGCTAGATCTTGTAAATAAGCCCTGCTCATTACTGGTGAGTAAGATAGAATTGTCAGATCATTTTCTTTTCTTTTCTTTCCTTTTTTTTTAATTCAACAGTTTTTATTTGCAATCAGGATATAACCACTCATGAGAAAACTGCATTTGTGATCTGAGTTAATCAAATAACAAACAACAGAATTTAAATAAAAGGACGTGGACGATATACTGAAGCCCGGAACTCCTGGATGATCAGATCACACACTTCCTCCCACCACCTGTTTGGCTCTTACGCTGCCTGTGAGTGCTTGCCACGTACTTGCTTTGCATTCAGGCTGTAACACACATAGTCGTTCTAGGGTTCCACCGTTCTCCAAACTGCGACTGACCCATATGCATACTGCTGCGGGTACTGGCTTTCAAGGCCCCAAACTAGAAAAATATCAAACATGCTTAACTTGTGGCCAAGAATTTCCTGTCAGGTTCTCGTGTGTGTCCATTGCTGTGACCCTTTCCTCTGTTATTGACAGTTGGCAACCTTGCCTCGATTCCATCGGTTCAGACCCTCTGTGCCATTAGTTCTGCCTTCACAGAAACATAGGTCACCTTTAACACTGTCACATCCTTGCTTTCCCTCTGAGCACACACTTTCAGAGTAGTGAGCTGGTTGCTGGTTTTCCCAGCGCCCCAAGTTCCCACATGGCGCAGATCTCAAGAAACGCTGATGGTTCTCACCCTGGGGTGTCCGAGGCTTGCTAGGCCACAGCCACTTACCAGAGCGGTGAGTCAGATCATATTCACATTTCAGATAACAGGAGGGAAAGAAGCAGGTGGTACTTAACACCTAGGGGGAGCAGTTTCAAATAGAATAGATCTAGCCACAGCTACTAGAGGTTAGGTGTGATTTTGAATGACACACTCTAGAATGACAGGGGACAGTGTGATCTTGGGGACACAAAATTGTGTTGAGGGGGCACAGGTTATTGGATCCTAGTGCCAGACAGCCTGGAGTATCAGGCAGTAAATCAAAGCAAAGGCAAGACTTATGGCTGGGTACTGAGGTCAGGTGGAATCAAGATAGGATTCATGCTCTGGAAGCTTAGTGTTATGGTTTATATCTGGGTATCCCCTCAAAGCCTCATGTTCATAAGTAAGGCTTATGAATGGTGATTGCATCGTGGGAGTGCAATAGCTAAATGTGAGGTTAGGTGGTGGGGCCTGATCAGAAGAGGCAGGTCACTGAGATGGATATGTCCTTTCCCCATCCTCACCCTTTACTCTCTGCTTCCTTCCCACCATGACACCAGCAGCTTTCTTCTGAAGCAGGCTCTCCCCCATGCTGCTTTTGCTCTGGAGCCAGCTATGGAATAAAACTTCCAAAAAAAAAAAAAAAGGTAAGCCATAATAAACCTCTCCTCCTTTAACTTGGTGTGAGGTATTGAGTTCTAGACAGTGGGATATGAGTAGCCATGGTCAATACTAATCTGATACTTACCCCGATGTACTGCTACATTCTTTCATCCTGAGCCTAGAAAGGATTTGCACACAGGAGAACATGTTTACTTAGGATCTAGGAGCCTCACTGGTAACTACACTGCAGGAGGAATTTTGGAGATATCATTGGATGTTGGTTTTGGGGTATATTATGATTTGATTTAAAAATGTCCCTCAAAAGCCTCATGAGGTAGGGCTTTTGGAGTTGACTGTATAGAGAAGTCTAAGCTCCTCAATGGTTTACCTCATTGGTGAATTTACTGTTTCCAGCTGAATGGGCTGTGAGAAGGTGAGGCATAGTTGGAGAGAGTAACCTGAAATTCATTGAGAGGTTATATTTTGTTCCTGTTCCTTTTTTCTGTCTTTCTCTGTCTCCTGACTGCCAAGAGATGAGCATTTGTACTCCTCTACACTACAGGCACAAAGCAATAGAGCCAACAACCATGAACTGAAGCCTCTGAGACTGTGAGCCAAAGTAAAGTCATCTTCAAGTAAGTTATTTTTCTCAGGTTTTTTTTTTCTACAATGACAAAAAGCTAACTAACACATAAGGCTGATGTTTACTTAGTCTATTCATAAAGTCATTCTTTATCAGAAGTTAGAGATTAAAGAGGCCAGGACATCCCTTCATTAACTTTTACGTTGACCATTAATATCACACAATAGTTCTTGAAATTTTTAAAATTTGTTTTCAGTTCTGTTTCTTCAAAAGATATATTTTAAGTTGTTAAAATACAGAATTTTTTTAAAAAAAGTTCTTACATTTTCTCAAGTGCGTAACTTAATTTTCTACTCAGATTATTCTAAATGATCAGAGCTGGCCAGGGATACTCTTCTCACTGATGCTGCGTGGAGCTGTACCGAATTCACAGCATTGCATAGAAAGTCCAGGGAGGGGAAGGAGTGATATTTCATTTTTTTGTATTTGGCTTTTGTATAGTATTTAAAATGCGGAAAAAAATTGTTGTAAAAATTTCAGAAAACCAAGAAGATATTTTGCCACTACTGATCACATTGATATTTAGAACAGTTAAATGTAGGGAATTTTCTCAGCAGAGGCCTATTTTTCTAAGTGAGATTCTTTACAAACTAATTTCTTTATTCAGTTTGGTCTTTGTGAATATTTTGGTTTTGTGTGAAGTAATTTTTTTTTTTTTTAATCGGTACCGGGGATTGAACTCACAGCCACGTGCTTGCAGGGCAGGTGCTTATGCCACTGAGCTAAATCTCCAGACAGTGTGAAGTAATTTTAAATTAAATTAATTTTTTTTCTGAGTTTGTTGATGATGACTATTTTAACAATGGTACCCCATTGTGAGAAAAAGTTTTAGACAAAGATTGTTCATATGTTCCTCACACTCATAATTTGGGAAAAGTTGCAGAGAAAAAGAAAATCTCCACTTTCTCTAGGAATCCCACATGGAATAGGTTATATGCACAGATGGATCCCCATTTCCCTCAGCCTTGGCTCACATCAAATCTGACAGCAAGAAGCACATTGATACAGATAGGGTAGAAAACACTGTAAGATGTGACAGTTTATTTCAGCTCTTTAACCAAAGCTACATTTTAGCTTTACTTTCATAATAAATAGAAGAAAAAGATGAGAAAATATTCTAAATATTCTTGCCCTTCACCCTCCTCTGGTTGGGAGGACAGAGACCCACCAGTCCCACACTGTTTAATACAATACAGTGAGTCCTCTGATTCTGCAGGTTTCACATCTGAGGATGTAACCAACCACAGGGCAAAACTGTTTGAGAAAAAAAATTGTGCCTGTACTGAACCAGAACAGACAGCTTTTTTTGGTCATTATTTCCTAAACTCTAGAGCATAACAGCTATGATAGTTACGCGCTGTCAGGTATTATAAGTAATCTAGAGATTTTTTTATTGAGACAGAATGGAATTTTAAGATGTGATTTATTATTCATATAGGTAGTGGAACATAGTTCTGCTGTAAACTGAATCACATTCATCTTTGCCACATTCTGTATTTGATACCAATGTGATCTGTATGATGATTTTAGGTATAGTTTTTCTTTCATACATTGGACACATAAGGAGAATTGTCAGCCATTGTTTCCTCAAATACTACTGTGTCCCTTTCACTATCTAGCCTTCTTTTGAAATTCTGATTACATGTATTTTGGATAGTTTTGTTTCAGCTCGGTGTCTGACTGTTACTTCTGTTTCATCATTAGTTTGTCTCTGCTTCATCCTGGGTCTTCTTTTATGCTCCATCGTCAGACTATTACTCAGTCATTAGAGGAATGAATACAGACCCATGCTACACCACAAATGAAGCTTAAAAACATGCTTGGAGTGCCAGGTGTGGTGACATATCTATCACTTGGGAGACTGAGGCAGAGAGATTGTTGTAAGCTCAAGTTAGCCTAGATAATACAGTGAATCTAAGACCCTCCTAAACACATAGCAAGACCCTCTTTCAAAAACAAAAACACCAAAAAATAAAACAAAAACTCTGTGAAATGACAGTCATAAAAATTGCATACATATTGTTGAAAATACTCACTTACATAAAGTGTCCACTTACAAAATGTCCACTCACAAAATTGAGACGTACAGGGACTGTAGATTAGAAGGGTCAGCAGTGGGATTATCATGGTTATTATGATCTTTTAGTTTATTTTTTAAAAATTGAGATACAACTCACATACCATCATGTTCACCTTTTTAAAAGCAGAGAACTCCATGTTTTTGCTACATGCACAAAATTGTGCAATAATTTGTTAAAAAAATCACATGAGGAAATAAGTAATCCTTTACATTTTGAAATTCTCCGGAGACACACTGAAAAACGGATCTAAAGAAAGTCCTTCCAGCATACAATCCACACCTGCACATTTTAATGGACACCTCATTTTTCACGGTTATTCTAGAAGAGTCGCTGCCTTGGAATGAGCCTCTGAGTTGCAAGCTTTCCCAGACTGCAGAGTTTGGTCCTGTGTCCTGCTGTCTTCACCAAATGTGTGTGAGGAGGGGGTTGGGGGGACCCACAATATCCACTGTCAGCACATGCCGCAATACCTCATAGAAGTTTTTTCAATTCATTTTATGTGACAGTATAAAGTTAATTATCATATATACAGATTGAGAGCCAGACTAATAGGTAAGAGAACATACAAAACTTGTAAAACCATTGTACTACACTGAGGTATACTTTTTTACAATGTCTACACTAGACTCCTATATTTTTTTTTGTTTTTCTCTTTTTCAGGAAAAACTTGTAGGTTCTATACAAATATGCTATTTTACTCGAGGAACTTGGGTATCCTTGGATTTTGGTATTTATAGAGGATCCTGGAACTAACACCCTGTGGGAAACCATGGATGAGATGAAGGGGACACATTAAAAAACATTCAAAGTGAACAAAAGATACAAAAAATACATCATAGTTTTAGCCATCGTATATGGTGAAGATAAATAATAATATTGAGATAAATATGGTACTTTACCTTGAAAAGCCTCTCTCTCTCTCTCTCTCTCTCTCTCTCTCTCTCTATTTGTGGTGCTGGAGATCAAACCCACGGCGCTGTGTATGCAAGACAAGAGAGCTACTGCTGAGCCGTCTCATTCTTGGTGCCTGGTACAGCATCCTCAGATGCATGCATATTGGTTGTCTTGTGTGTAAGAGAAACAGAAAAACAGGGAGATAGAAAAAGAACAAGCAAAAGAGAAAGATAACAGAAAACAAAGAAGAAAAGTGCTCAACAGGTTAAGCAGAAAGAGGAGAAAAGCAAAGGGAGGATGTGTGGCTAGGTGTCCAGCCTCTGAGTTTGCAGTGTGGGTTTCGGAAAGGAGAGTAATCTGGAATGGGATAATGAATTGTGACAGCAGATGGGGAAGGTTTCAGTAGCTCCTTGTCCCACTGTGTTTTATGGATCTGAACACTTGAGTGGGGTGCAGATTTCTGGGTTGGCCTCCTCATGAGACTGGCAGATGAAACTGGCATAGACCTGTGTGAGTTAGCATTGTGTTAAAAGTTTCCCTAATTGACCAGTCACATTACAACACATTCCCAAGTGTTCCTGCAGAGTTGACTCTGGAAATACATGTCACTATAGCTTTGTGCACAGCCAGCATTGGCATCATCCAGACTAGAGTGTCAGGGCTGGCCAGGCCTTGGGCATCCATGCTGTAAATTCAGACTTGTGTCTTTCCATGGGCTTCAGGGTCAAGGAATTATGAAAACAGGAGCTGACGAGCAATCTGTGGTGCCCTTGGTGGCTCTGTGTGGGGAAAGAAAGACCTCTGAAAAGATATGTTGGATTTTGGGGTAGGCAAATTGGAATCATTTAACTGTGGACCCAGAATAATCTGTCTACATAAATTTTTCTAATCCAGACAAAAATTGTCAAGGAAACTCATTTGTGAATAGGACTGTGAAGCCCATGCTCAGTGATAGTAGATGAAAGCTTGGTGAGCGGGTAAATTCCCAAAAGGCAACAGAGAGAAAGAGCAGATGCTGTCCCAATTTTCTGCTTTTTCTTGTTCTGGGGTGTAGTTGTCATTCATGGCATTTGGTTCCTGTGAATTCACAGAAATAGGCTCAATGTGTCAGTCAAAGGAAAATAAATTGGGGATAACTGCAAGTGAAAGTGAAATTACTGAAAATTAAATCAAACTATTGAGCTGGGCATGGCGGATTATGCCTGTAATTCCAGCACTTGGGAGGTTAAGGTAGAGGTTAAGGTTGCTGGGAGTTAGAGGCCAACTTGGGCTATGTAGTGAGTTTGAGTCCAGCCTGAACCAAACAGTGATACTCTGTCTCTAACATGCAAAAAATCCAATTATTGATGGTGGTTCCCTATTACTCATGCTGCTATTATCGCCGCTGATAAACTATCATTTTCAGGTTCTTGGCATATGCTGAGAATTATAGTGTATGGTCGGTGGATTATTTTATTCAGTGTTTTCAACAATTTGAGGTAGGTTTGTTGTTGGTAGTGGTGTCCCAGTACCAGGCACTGAAAGCAGGATCTCGTGCATGTCAGGTGGGCACTGCCAGTGAGCTACTTTTTCAGTCATTTGAAATTTTACTTTGGGTTAGGGTCTTACTCACTTGTCCACGATGGTCTTGAACTTGGAATCCTACCTTAGTCTCCTAAGTAGCTTGGTTTAAATGTGTATGCCATCACACTAGCTCCTTGAGGAAGTTCTTAGTGTCACTTTATATGGATAAAAGTAACTCTTCCAACTCATACTGGTAGCAAGTAGCAGAACTGGGACTTGAACTTGTGCAGTCTGAAATCAGTATTTGCATGGGTATAATGCTGGCTTCAAACCTATGACGTTCCTGCCTCAGCTGCCTGAGTAGCTAGAGACTTGGTTCTTATGACTGGATTAAAATGAAGATTAAAAAAAATGACATTAGAAGGCTACCACTCTCCCTTTCCCCCTTCTTAATACTTAGTTTCAGATATTACCTGGCTTGAGGTTTTCTTAATGGATTTTTTGAAATCCATTAAGGTCTTAATGCATCTCATTAGGAACTTACTTTCCCTTATTGTAGAATAGTAAATTCACAGTGAAGCATTTTTATTCTTCCTTGGATGTCCCTCTATATTTTCATAAAGAAGAAAAATATGAATTTGATTTGCTTTTTGAATTCCCTCTCCTGATTTCTCAATGCTCTTCAGAAGATGGCATGTCTAGGGTGACTGGGTGAAAGTGTTAGGTGCAGCTGCCCTGGCCTCCAACACCGGCCCTGCTCAGCTCCCCGGAAAGGAACATTGCTCCCCGGCTTCTCCAGTGGTGTGACAGAGCTCTTCTGCCAACAGCCTGGCCAGGGCCCAAAGGAGAGAAAAGAGTCTTCTCTGCCACCCCAGAAATATCTTCCTGCCCTGTGGGGCTGAGGCAAACCTGGTTTATCCTAGTGTTACGGATAAAAAATTAGAGTATTTCTTGGGAGCTAATCATCAATAAGGAGTATGCTGTTCACAAAAATATGGTCATAGTAATTTGTAAAAAAACAGAGGGGTCGTGTTCTAGTGCAGTAAAGTGGATGGTCACATCTCAGGCAAGTGGGCATTCAGCTTTTATTTATTTATTTGTTTATTTATATGCTTATTTATTTTGTCTTTTGAGACAGAATCTCCCTATGTAGTTCAGGCTGGCTTTGAACTCACTTTGTAGCCCAGACTGGTTTCCAACTTGCAGTGTTTCTCCTGCCTCAGCCTCCCAAGTTCTGGAATTATAGGTATGCACTACCAAGTCTGGCTTAGACATTAAGCTTTCTACTTCCCACTAAGCCTTAGAAGCTGGGCCACTTTTCCCTGCCTTGGCATTTAGCTTGCTCAGGGAGTCAGGGAAATGGTACGTCACCAAGCTTTCCTCCTTGAAAGTAAAAGCTTTCCTCCTTGAAAGTAAAAGCTGGTAATTGAGTAGGAGGACTAATTGCTTATCTAACTTTCTCCTGAGTCCCTCATGGCCTGTTCACATTTGGATGGGGGTCCCCAGCCACAGGCAGACGTTGAGCAATACACTTGTGTGTGGCAGAGTGAAGCCCTACCATTCCAGGCACGTGTCATTATAAATTGCTGCCTTCCCTTTAGCCGCTGGGTGGTGAGTGGAATGGGGTTTATAACTTCTTCAGTATCTCAGTAACGATTCACCTCTTCCAATCTTTCAGAAACAAAATTTTAAAATGCAATAATAGCTTTAGCGCTGTAATGCCACCAGGCCAAACGACTGTGATGGATGGACGGGCAAGGGATGGGTGGCTTTTCAGGTCAACTTTTGTGTGCACGGGGGAAAATGAAGAGCCATGTTGCTAAAGTCTCCGGATGTGTCTAAAGTATTAAGGTAGGTACCTGGAAGAAGACAGTATCTTAGGATATTTACTAACTATCTCATCATTAACTAACTAACAAACCGAGAAAGAACATCTACATTTCTAAGGGTAACGTAAAACTCAGGGCCATTTTCAGTCAGGCAGTTCATGGCTTTCATTTTTTCTTGAGATTCTCTCTTTCTTTCTTTCTTTCTTTCTTTCTTTCTTTCTTTCTTTCTTTCTTTCTTTCTTTCTTTCTCTCTCTCTCTCTCTCTCTCTCTCTCTTTCTTTCTTCTTCTTTCTTTCTTGCCTTTGGGGGTCTTTCTGAGACAGGGTCTCTCTGTGCAGTTCTGGCTAGCCTTCAACTAGCTTTATATCCCAGGCTAGCCTCAAACTCACAGCAATACTCCTGCCTCAAATTCCCATGTGCTAAGATTATAGGTGTGTGCCACCATGTTCCGTTCTTTTTGAGATTTTCTAGTAAAGAAGGATCCAGTTTTGTTTTTTTACAGTACCTGCAGTGTTGGCACTTTGAAAATCACAATTAAGTTGAAGATATACTTTCAATTAATTAATTAATTTATTGTGGTACTGGGAATGGAACTCAAGGACTCATGCTAGCCAGCTGCTTTATACCATTCATCTCAAGACCTCAATATCTGCTTTTAGAAACATACTGTCAACCAAGTGTGGTACTTCATGTCTGTGATCCCAATACTCGGGAAGGCTGAGGCAGAAAGATCACAACTTCAAGGCCAACCTGGGCAACCTAACAACTTAGTGAGATCTTGTCTCAAAAATAAAACAAAAAGGGCAAGAGACTTAGCTTGTTGTGAAAGCCCTGGGTTTAACAAAATAGAAAATTTTATTTATTTATTTATTTATTTTTTGGTACTGGGGCTCAAACTCACAATGTCATGCTTGCCAGGCAGGCAGGCACCTAGGCTGCTGAGCTAAATCCCTAGCCCACATGGAAAATTTTAAACACTGCATATTGGTGATAATAATTATTACTGTTTTAATTTATATAAAGGAATATTGGTTACATTAAAAAATTCTTACTGTGAACATAGTTTTAAAATATGACTATAGTATATCTGCTTATGGTTATATATATATTGAATGTATAGCATAATATTAACATAATATGATTATGCATTTTAAAACAAATTTTACACTGTATTACAAATATATATATTAATTAATTTATTTTATTTTTTTTAAATTTTATTTAAAGAGAGGGGAAAAATAAAGCAAAAAAGAAAAAAAGGGCTGGGGATTTAGCTCAGTGGCTTAAGCGCCTGCCTGGCAAGTGCGAGGTCACAAATTCAATCCTCAGTACCAAAAAAAAAAAAAAATAAAGGGTAGAAACAATACAGGATTTCAAAAAAAAAAAAAATGAACAGTAAGAAATCAGTAGTTGAGACATTACATATTGTCTTCTTGGATGTAGTTGTTCAAGTTACAAAATTAAAGCATACAAAGTGGACACTCAAACAGTGAGGCTGCAGACAGTTCTGTTCTCTGATCCAACAAAAACTTAGCAACACAATTATTAATCCTACACCCTTAAATATACATGCAGTTATATCCTTTTGGAGCACTTGCTTTTCCTCCTTTTGCTTTTTAAGTCCATTATCTGTTTAGTTATATCTGTTTCAGGTTGCTCAGTACCTTACTGATCTGTCTTGTTGTTGTTATTTACTTTCTTTTATTTTTTCTTATTTATTGTTATTTTTTATTTTATTTATTTATTTTATTTTGTAGTAGTAAAATACAGCAGAACAAGACAGGACATAGCCAACTGAGGCAGTGCAGTGAAATTGGTACAGAACCTAACAGCAGGTTACCGGGACAATAGCAATAGGCACAATAGTATGTATATCTGGTTTTCTTTACAATAGCTGTTCCTTCCATCAGGTAGAGCAATATCGAAGGAAATACCAAAATTATAAAAACAGAATATTGAATAGAGCAATACCATTGATCATAATAGAGCAAAACAGAGATAAAAGTATTTGCCTTCAAAGACATGGCAGAAGAAAATACCCCTTATTTGCTATATTGCTTATAGTCAAACTTCCAAGACATGCTCAGATCTCTGGCTCTCACTTGCTGGGGGGGATGTTTGATTCTTAGCCCGTGCCCTGGTAGGCTCACAGCCGCCCACCAGAGGGGTGAACTGGCTGTCTGTTTTCCCAGCATCCCATGTTCCAACATGGCACATCGCGGATCTCAGGAAACACTGACATGGTTCTTGCTCTGGGGCGGCCAGGGCTTGCCAGGCCACAGCCACTTACCAGAGCAGCATGCTGGCGGCTGCCTGTTTTCCCAGCGCCCCAAGGTCCAACATGGCTTGTTGCACTACAAATATATTTATTGCATGTTTTACATATATCTAAATATGAATGTTAATGGATGAAACACTATCAGATCCCAATTCGCTTCAGAGCTAACTCAGGATGAGAGGGAAAATGGTGGTAATGTTATAATTACAAGATTAGCCATAGACTGATAACTTTTTTTTTTTTTAATAGACTGATAACTGTTAAACCTGACTGATGGGCCCAGGATAGTTCAGGAGATGATGGCCTCTATGTACATATCTGTCATGGTTTATGTTGGTGGCCCCCGGCCTCATGCATCTGCATTGTGCATTTGTGATGGGTTTATTGTCTAGCACTTGGATTGATGGTGTCAGTGCTACACCCACCTAGGGGGTGGAGCCAGCATACAATGTAATGGCTGGAAGAAGGTGTGTGTCTGTCTCTCTTGCTGGTTTCCGCCTTGTTGTTTGCAGCCGCCATGAACTACAGCCCCGCCATGCCACCCTGCCTTGGAGCCAACTGAGTATGCACTGAAACCTCCAAAAACTGTAAGAAATAAACCTTTCCTTTCCCAACTTTGGGCATCAGGTATTTTGTCTCAATGACAAGTAAAAAATAACTAAGACAATATCTATCTTTGAATATATCCATAATAAGTGTTTTGAAAGATGTGTCTCTAGTGCATGTGCCCAGGCAGTTGATCTTTAATCTACATGCTTAACTATTACACGGCACTCTTTAGTGTCAGAATAATAAAGTGTACCCAGTACCTCCACATACTCATCAACTCAGTCCTACTTCCTGCTTCATTCATCACAGCGTAACGGGAGATTGCTCAGCATTGAGCTGTGGGATGTGGAGCTGTGTCTCCTGAGACCAGGAGCATGCCAAGTGGATCGGTTTTGTTTCTATTTTTAAAGATAATAAAATCCAACAAAACAAAACATAACAAAACCAATCAAAACTCTGCAGCAAAATTGGTACAGAGCTTCAAAACAGGATACTAGGAAAGCAACACTAGCTAACATAGTATGTCTTGTTATCTTCACAATAGCTGTTCATTCCATCAGGTGTAGCAAAATTAAACCCAAAACAGAACACCATAAAACTAATCAAAATAGAATATTGAACAAAGCAAAACAATTAATCAGAATAAAGCAAAATAGTGGGAACAATACTGGACTTCAGACAAGATAGAAGGAAATCCCCCATATTTGCTATATTGCATACTGTCATCCTCCCGAGAGATGCTCAGACGCTGGCCCCAGGCCTGAAAAATCAACCAAACAGTAGAAGCATTTAGTTGCTTTATGTACCTTAGTTACTATCAATTCAGCCTGTCCTAAACAGCTGGTTCTTATGGCTGGGGTTGGGGGGTAGGGGATGGGACACAGGCCCTGTTTGATTCTCAGCCTGCACTGCGGTAGGTTCATGGTAGGGGCTATCTGACTTTTCTTTCCCTGGAACCCGCACAGCTTGAGTGGCTTACCAGAAAGGCTGGCTAGTTGATTTCTTGGTGGGTCCTTCCAGTACCAGAATGTCCGATTCTCAGGAGGCTGTCAGATGGATCAGTTATGTTCCAGACGTTTCCATCCTGTTTATGTGTATCCCTGTCTCTAAGCACACACATCAATGTGGTCTTCAGTCCTGAAAGGAAATACGTGAGCTGGGCATGGTGGAGTGTCTGTATACCAACATTCTGAAAGGATGAACCTGAAAGAGCAAAAGTTTGAACTGGTTTGAGTAACTCAATGACTTGGCAAAACTGCCTCAAAGTACAATATTTCTAAAAAGAGGCTGAACATGTGGCTCAAAGGAAAGGCTCTAGATTTAATCCTCAATACTGCCAGAAAAAAAAAAAAAAGGAGTGTTGGTGAAATAGCTTAGTGGTAGATCCTCCCTCCTCAGTTTCAACCCCAAGTACTGAAATAAATTGACCTAATTTGGTTAACATAGAAATCAGGCCATAAGCTTAGAAAACTAAATTTCATCATTCAGCAATAGTCCCCAAATAATTCATCCCACTTGAAAGGACAGAAGACCTAGTGCTCTTTGCTATGAAAGTAGTAGATTATTACTATTTGGTATATCATGGCTTTTTTAGATGACAAACTAATAATCAGATGTCTTTATTTTGGGAAATGATAGTCAGTTAAGGGACAAAAATAAGTTATCAAAGAGTAGATATAAGGGTAAGAAAGAGCAAAAGCTGGATGAGCAAGCAAGGATCCAACTAAATACTGTATTTTCTGAATAAACTAATGTAGAAAAATCACTCACCAGGATGCAGCAAATGGTGCTGAAGAGTAAGCTACAGATCAGTGGATTTCAAAGGCAACAATGTTTAGGGCCATATAACCACTCTGCATTTAAACTTATTGGTGGAGGAAGGGCTAAGAATATATTGCTATCACAAACCGCCTGATGCTTTCTTACAATGGAAAAACTCATAGAATTTGTAAGAGTAAGTTCAAAAATGGTATAATTTGAATAGTGCTCAACAATTGAGAGTAAAAGATGAGCATCTTTAAATATAATTATTGCTCACATACTTTGTCCTTTTCTCTCACCATATGTCTGGGTTACTTTTCTTGTTGCTGAGACAAAATACCTGATATCCAAAGTTGAAGGAGGGGCTGGGGATATAGCTCAGTGACATAATATTTGCCTGTCAGGCACAAGGTTGTGACTTTGATCCCCAGTACCAAAAACAAAACAAAACAAAACAAAGAATAGCAAAACAAAACAAAACAAAGTTAAAGGAGGAAAGGTTTATTGTAGTTCACAATTTGTAGAGATTTCAGTTTATAGTTGGCTGGCTTCAAAGTGTGATAGAGGAGCATCTCAGAGGAGAAACAGTTCATGGCAAGTAGAAGGCAGCAAAGCAGCAAGGCAAAGCTTTGTAGTGAAGCAAAGTAGTGAAGCAGCAACACTACAACCCTTTATATCCACCTAGGCTACTCACTTTTTGGGTTGTGCCATTCACACCCACGGATGTGACTTCCCATTATCCACACACAGAACTATGCTAAACCAATCAGTGGACTGATTTAATGATCATGTATCCTTAATCCCAGCATCACACACCCTAGATCTAGGCATCTCCCACAACTCCTACCTATGAGCATGTGAAGCTTTAGAGGGGCATCTAGATACAAGCCATGTACCATAGAAATACCCTGAGTAACACAGAACTTTATCATTGCATTTCTCTGATTCTCAGATCACTTTTGGAAAACTTTAAAACTTTAATTCAATTTTACTTTATCTTATTCTATTTTACTAGGGATTGAACTCAAGACTTTGCACCTGCTAAATAAAGGTTCTTTATCTCCAATATCTAGAAAATGTTTTTGACAGTATCTTCTATATTAATATCATTGCAGTTTACAGTGAATTTACATGAAGAAAAACTAAAGGAATAAAGTAGAGAACTCAAACATGCTGTCTACTGGTAATTTTCCACTACCTAAAAGAAATGTCACTTTACCCAAACAATTCAATCCTTATTCTTATCACTAATGTACATAATATGATTGATATTTCATATCTGTTATGCAAACATTGCTTTAATATTTTTCACTACTTTTGTCCAAATGACCCTGAGTAAATGTAATATCTGGCACAAAGTGCTAGAGTCATGGCACTGAATCAAAGTCAGTGGCTTCGTTACACAACGTAAAACCCTAGACATGTGGCATAAGTACCTATTTTCTTAAAAGCTTATCTTTATGACTTCTCCATTACTATCTGTGAAGCTTTGTTTAGCAATCAGACACTAAAAATTTAAGGGAACAAGAATACTTTTATCTTTGTAGAGGGATAATTATTTTAAAAATAGTATGTATGTAAATAATATCCAGTAATTGGCACAGCTTTTCATTAACACACACACAATATTCCAATAATAAGAAATTTATTTTTAACATAAATAAGGTTTATCTTCTAATAAAGAGGGATTGTTATACCTTCATTATCATATTTGCTGATATTAACATTGGCAGAACATTTTTTTAAAATCTCTAAGTCATGGTTATGCTATTATTCAATAAAGCCTAACCATCTCCATTCTCCCTGTTGTATCAGGTGGATTTCAGTAATGTTTAGATTTCCATTTTGTACCATATGGAACAAAAATGTACAGCATTTTTCTTATTATCACTGGAAATTAAGTATAAACTTTTGGCACAGTCTTTGACAATCCATTTTAAGTAACTTTTATTTCACCTTCATCACATCAGAAAGAATTACGTGAAACTTCCTATGCCTATGAAGTATTTAAATGCAATTTTCACTTATATTATTGTTTAAAATATAGTTTAGTGCATTGGTTAAAGAATTTCTCAAATATTGTGGTTGTCAATAATGTAAATCAAAATAGCAGTTTCTCAATCTAATGGCTAGTACATCCTCCCTGAAAATCTCTTTATTCTTTAGGGTTACTAAAGAATAAATCCTCTCTGAAAGTCTCTTTATTCTTTAGGGTTGCTAAATCATTGCTAATTTGCTTTTCATATGGAAAAATTCAAAGGGATTGCGTGTTGGATGTATTTGGGCAGCTCCATTCATGTGCAATGATTTTAAAAAGAATTATAAAAGTGTTTTTCTGGTTGCTTAGTCTTCTTCAGAAAGTGATTCTAATAGTTCTCTAGTTCTGTAGTCTCCTTACTTTAGCTCTTCAAATTAATTTTGTGCCAGCAACCAACCATTTCCCTTTTGGTGTGTTTTATCAAATGTGCTATAGAAAAACAGTCAAGGAGTCAGAAGTTCTTCAATTAGATAGCTTTTTATGGTTGTAAAATTACTGCACCCTTCCCCACTTTTTCCCCTATTGTGTTTGTGTTTAAAAATTACTGAAATGAAAGTCGAATTTAAAAGAACCAAAAAGATTAAGAAAAAAATATCTCTGAAGTTCAACTCAGAAGAGGAGGCATAGTCTGGCATGATAATCATAACCAATTTCTCAGATTCCTTTTCATAATTCAGTCAAGGTGCTTGGGACACTTGCAAGGTCCTCAGTAGAGGGGAATCCTCTCTGAGGTTCTGTGTCACCTGGTTTTCTTTCCTTTTCTTTCTTTCTTTCTTTCTTTCTTTCTTTCTTTCTTTCTTTCTTTCTTTCTCTCCTCTCTTTCTCTTTCTTTCTTTCTTTCTTTCTTTCTTTCTTTCTTTCTTTCTTTCTTTCTTTCTTTCTTTCTTTCTTTTTCTCTACTCTCTTTCTCTTTCTTTCTTTCTTTCTTTCTTTCTTTCTTTCCCTTTCTCTTTTCCTCTCTCTCTCTCTCTTTTGCTCCTTCCTTCCTTCCTTCCTTCCTTCCTTCCTTCCTTCCTTCCTTCCTTCCTTCCTTCCTTCCTTCTTTTGAGACAAGATTTCACTTTGCAGTTCAGGCTGGTTTTGAACTCACTTTGTAACCCACGCTGGCCTCAGACTCACAGTGATCCTTCTGGCTCAGCCTCCTGAGTGCTGGGATTACAGATGTGTGCCACTATGCCTGGCTGGTTGTGTTAACTGTTTTGACAGATTAAAAAAACAAACAAACTAGCATGTTCCCAGTTGAGCAGTTATAGTCGAGAGGAACAAGTACAGCCATTCTTCTGTATGGGGAAGGGGACTTGGTTTCATAAACGCTCATCTATGAAAATCCACAGATGGACTAGTTCCTTACATAGTGTTTGTATATAGCCTATGCTCATCTTTCTGTACATTTAAAATTATCTATGGGTTATTTACACATCTATTATGGTTTATATCTAGATGTCTCTACAGGGCCCCATATGTTCCCAGTGGAGCTCTTGGAAGATGATTATGAGGTGGTAGGGTCTGGTCAGAAAACGCAGGTCATGGACATGATGGCCTGAACGGCTTTGTCTCCCTCCCCAGCTTCTCCACTGACCCTCTCCACTTCCTGTCTGTCTTGAAGTAAGCAGCTTTCCTCTGCCATGTCACTCCGCCACGGTGTTGTGTCTTGGAGCCAGCCAACTATGGATTGAAAAGTAAGCTAATTAAGGTTTTCCTCACTGAATTTATGAGTGTCAATTATTGTGCCTCAGCAATGAGGACAATAACTAAGATAACCTAATGAATTGTGAATGCTATATGTATAGTTACACTGTACAGCTTGAGCAGATTAATTGGTCAGATTTCTTACTGCGTGTACAAAACACCTGACATGCACAACTTAATGGAGGAGATGTTTAGTCTGTGATGGGCTGGCTTTGAGGCAGAGACATCATGGCAGAGGGGCATAGTAGAGCAAAGTGGCTCACTTGGTGGCGGCAGGGAATCAAAGCACAAAGAAAGAAAGAATGTGGGAGAGAAACAGACCTTGCAAAGGCGCTGCCCCCAGGACCCACCCAGACATACCTAGGAGTATACTTTAATAATCCTGTCGCAGTGGTGTGCGCAGGCCAGTGAAGAGGACAATCAAGGCTGAGCCATCACAGAGAATAATGACAAGAAAGACAAACAGTGTATAAGTTCAGTACAGGTGCAATTTTCCCTCCAAATATATTTGATCGACAGTTGGTTGCATATGTAGAGGTGGGATTAATAAATACAAAAGGCCAGCTACACTTTTTAGTTTTCTAGTGCATTGAGTTTCTCAACAAAAGTGACTCAAACAAACAAGCAAGCAAACAAACAGATGATGCCAGATGGCATCAGACTTCTGGCAAGACAGATATTTCCAAATCAGTTACTAGTTCAAAACAGTTTTTTCAGCAGTTAAGGTTGCACAATCCTCACTGCCCTATCTTTTGGTAATAGCACTCTAACTTTGAAGGAACTTTCCCTTGTTTCCCTCTGCAATTCCATGTGGTGGGATGGGGTTGATGCTATATTGAAACGTGTTTGACTGAATCCCAGCCAATCAGAGCATTTCATTTTCATGGCTAAGTGATTATTTCAGAACTGTGCATGTGAACTAAGCCAGGCTATTGAGACCAATCCCAGGACTTTCTTCAGAATATTCAGAAAAGAAGAGTTCTTTTAACAGACAATATCAACTGATAGAAGATAAAGTTGGCACAGCTGGTACTTATCATGTAGAGAGAAAAATGCATGGGATTAGGTTTATCTCAAAGAAAGCAAAGCAAGAGAAAAGGCAATTTGAGTCCTGAAGATAGTTTGAGAACTGAACCCATTTTTACCTGAAATGAAGATAATCTGGATCTATTGTTATATGATTAAGTTCCCTTTCATCTTTCCTTGTCATTTTTTTTTGTACCAGGGATTGATGGAAGTCACAACCTCACACTTGCCAGGCAGGTGCTTGTGCTGTTGAGCTATATACACTGCCCTGCTTATCGATTTTTTAGCTTTACTGAATGATTATTATTTAAGAAACAGCCTAACTGGTTTCCAATGTGGTAAACCATTTCACAGTCCCACTAGTTGGGTATGACACTCAGCCATTCCGCATCTATGCCAGCACTTACTATGGTCTGTCTACATAATTGTAGTTCATTTAATGGTGCATAGTAGTGATTTTTTGTGGTTTTATGTTTTTGTAATGACTACTGATATCAATATTTTTTCATGTGTTTATTACTCATGTGTTTATTACTGTCTGGGGGAGATGTCTGCATTTCTGTATTGAAATTTTTAAAAAATAAATTTGTTTTATTATTAAATTTTGAGAATCTTTTATATGTTCTGGAAGCAAGTCTTGTGTGTGTGTGCGTGTGTGTGTGTGTGTGTGTGTGTGTGTGTGTGTCTTTTGAGATAAGATTTCACCATGCAGTTCAGGCTGGCCTTGAACTCACTTTGTAGCTCAGACTGACCTCAGACATGCAATAACCCTCTTGCCTCAGCCTCCCGAGTGCTGGGATTACTGCTGTGTGCCACCACACCTGGCTCAAGTGTTTTTACAGATATATCTTTGTAGAAAAATTTTCTACTCAATATATTGTTATTCATTTTCCCTTTGGTTTTTGTTTGTCTTTTGCAGTGTGAGAGCTTGTACACAGGACCTTTACCCTGAGCCTCCCTACCCCCTTTAAATGTCATCCTTTGGGACAGGGTCTCACTAAGTTACTAAATTTCCCAGACTGGGTCTAACTTGGGACCTTCTGGTTCCATCTCCCAGAATGCTAGGATTATAGCTATAACATGCCCAGATTGTTATTCATTCCCCTAAACAAAGAACAATTCAAGGGATAATGCCTTTCAAAGAATAATTTTAATTTTTAAAAAATACATGCTTAATTTGACTATGTCCTAGGTAAGAAATTTAGAATGCCAATTTATGATAATATATTGCATTCATTTGAGTGAAAAATGGATTAAACATAGTTCTGAAGCAGAGTGATATGTTGAATGCTTGGTAACATTTCCAAGTCTACAGTTTCCTGATAGATACTGTGCTGCCCTATAATCTTGTATTATTTTTCTCTGTGTTGAAGCTCTTTACTGCCTGGTATCTGCCTGGTTCCACAGCTTCTTCTTGAAGTAAACATCAGTGAAGTATTTTGAGATTTTCCAGTGCTTGTTCTCAATATATGTGGAGATGGTGATGACACATTTGTGGTGTGCTCTACACAGATGAACTGGATTGAAAGAAAAAGGTAGAGTCACACACAGCAAGCCACTACTCAATTGCTTCAGAAAAACTATTCTCCTGCTTTTGGACTGTGTTGATCTAAAGAATGTTGGATTTTTTTCTTTTCTTTGCCCTTTTTTGGAGACAGGGTCTCATTATATGTTTCGGGCTGCCTTCATCTCATTACGTAGCCCAGGCTGGCCTCAAACCTGCAGTGACCCTCCTGTCGTAGCTTCCTGAGTGCTGGGATTACAGGTATGCACCACCACATCTGGCAAGAATATAGGATTTTTTTTAATGCCACTTGCTTGAGTTCATTTTGCAGATGGCATTTATATTTTGAAGCATAAAGTTCTTTGGAGAGCTAGTCGAGAGTAGTATTTACTATAGGATTTGGTTAGTTCCAGTGCCAAGATGTCACCATTCTTCAGTCTTGGTAGAATGCTTTGTATGTTCAGCAAGGTTATTCTACTTTGTCTTGTGGGAATTTGAGCTCTCAGTGAGCTCCAAGGGTTTTTGTACTTACAATAGCAGTAAATGTTCTTCACCCGTCAGTTATTATTTTCTCATTCTGTGGTGTGTCACTATACCTGTTCCTATTAGACTAACTGATTGACTGATTTTTTTGTTTTTTTCTGAGACAGGGTCCTGCAATGTAGTTCAGTCCGGCCTTGAGCTCACTATGTAGCCTAGTCTGACCTTAAACTTGCAGCAGTCCCCCTGCCTTAGCCTCTGGAATGCTGGGCTTGAGAGCATGCATTACCATGTCCAGCTTACATTAGATTTAGTTAAAAAAAATTAAAACCATACATAGATGTATAGTTTGTTTTTTGCTTGGCTGTCTCTATTCTGATGTTATACCTCAGAGCTTCTCTCTGCGTTGGTCACACAGAAGTGCTATTGATAGCTCCACAACTTAGACCAGTAGAATAAGTCCTAGAGTTATATATAAGTAAGTTCCATTCAAGGAGAACACTCACAAGTTGGATTGGTGGTGACAAAGTGTGTTTTATAAACCTTTGACACAAACATACAATGTGAAGCGTAAAAAAAAACACACAAAAATGTGCAAAGTATTGGTCTATACTATACTACTGTACACTATTGCATTGTATGATAAACACACAGCAGCACAACTGCAACATCTGGCAGGCATGTGACCTCCTTCTGTGATTTATTTGCATCTATGAATGTTTGAAGTGCGAGGTCCGTTAGTATCAGTGAGAGCTCGCAACTGGAACATTCATGCATGGGGGGCTTGCTGTAGAGCCTTCTTTATATCCTACTCCTCTATGCTGTGTTTTTAAAGTTGCCTCCAGCTGAAAATCTAAGGCAAATGTAGGGCATCTTTGTTTGAATTCTCTCAGAGATCAAACTCCTACACTGCCTGAATTTGAGTAATCTGCAAGTAATATTTTCAAATATTTTGTCTTGTTTTCTAATATTTTACTATGCAAATATAATTTCTATATTGTTCCCATAGAAATTTCTGCTGCCTGAGTGAAGGAATTCAGTGTCCCATTTATCTATCTATCTATCGATCAGTCTATCTAATCTATATCTATTTATATTTTCTGGGGTACTGGGAATTGAATCCAAGGCCTCGCAAATGCTAGGTAAGTGCTTTTCTACCCCTCTGCATCCCAGATCTTTTTATATTTGTTCTTTTGAGATAGAATCTTGCTAAATTACCCAGTCTGATCTTAAACTTGGTATCCTCCTGTCTTAGTCTCCCAGTTAATTGCCATCAAAGCTATGTGGCTTAGAGTATCCCATTTTATTTTATTTTGGGTTTTTGAGACAGTCTCATTGTGTAGATCAGACTGGTCTTGTCCTCTCTATGTAATCAAGGCTGCCCTCAAACTTGCAGAATCCTCCTGCCCTAGTCTCCCAAGTGCTGAGATTACAGATGTGTGGCACCACGCCCCAGTAGAATGTTCCATTTTAATATCCATATTTTTGTTTTTCTTCAACCCAGAGCACTTTTCTTCTATTAATCTTTGGATTTTTTTTCTAGTTCCATTTGTTGACATTGGGGAGAAATATATGCTACCAATTTCTGTTTTTGCTTTCAGTGTTGAGGTCACTGAATTAGTATAATTTCATTCCTTTACCCTGTCTGTTCCAGTGAATAATGAATAGCACATCTGAGCTTTACACTGGAGGTGAATAAATTAAACTTGCTTGGCTTATTTTTCATCTTTTCTTTTTAAGAAATGAAATCCTAAAGGATACAGGAGCCAGAAAGCAGGATAACTTCTGCTTCTTATGCAGGAAATCTTAAGAGATCATGCCACCCATCTCTCATTGTGAAGAATACATTTATGGGTGCCTAGATAAATGAGAATTCTCGGTTCTTATTTCAGTTAGCAGGTGGATTTGGCTTTCACTCTAAATTACATGCTCTAACTTTTCCTTTATCAACCATAAGGGTAATTTTTGCTTGCCTATCTACTTGTGATATCTTCTTTTTTCACTTTTAAAACAGTCTCACCAGGATGAGAGGTGCTATTTATTGAGGCCTTTTCAAAGTCTCAGCATCTGGTATATGGGTCAGATACACTGAAAAATATACCAAAATAGAATTGCAGTTAAAAGTAACAAATGCAGGCTGGGGATATAGCTCAGTGGCACAAGCACCTGCTTGACAAGTGTGAAGTCCTAAGTTTGATTCCCGGTACTCCCTCCATCCACTAAAGTAGCAGAGTGTATATGGTTTTGAAAATTTGATTTTAATGTGTGGATACATTGTCTTGGGACTCTGTAGAAGTGTATGTTGCACTAACTTTCCATTGCAACTGCTTTTGAGTATGTGGTGTTTGATTGCTCTATGTCTGAGGTCAGATGCACAGTGTGATAATTTCTATAGATCTGAGGACAGTTTCAGGGGGTTGTTTATATCTTATCAAGAGAATATAGAGATATTTGTGTGGCTCTAAGATGTTTAATGAGAGTTTGTGCAGGAGAGAATACCTTAGTAGGAGCACACAGAGGCAAAGAGGACCTTGATAAAATTGGATCAATCTAGCACGTAGGCTGTGAGCTGCCATCATTAGATGACAGTCACGCAGGTGACCAGTACAACACCAGTGAACAGATTATATGGATGGTCCTAGAATACAGGCTGACAAAGTTTTTTATGTAAGCTTAGCTTTTCCTAAGCACGTTTGCTGAACTGTGATACCTAATTCTGAAAATCATCTCTGTCGCTTCTTGCGTGCTTTGATAGTGCTATGCTTCATCCTGAATGTGTCCACCAGGATTTCTTTGGCCAATGGAAGAAGGATTATGAGACAGGTAGAGGTTTGGAAAAGTAATTGAGTGATTCTATTTCCTCTTCAGGAACTCATATGTCATCATGGAAATCAGCATGTGCAGTTTACTGAGGATGAGACTGCAGGAGCTGAAACAGTATCCCAGCATTGCTGGCTTCGATCACCTCACCCCTAATCTTTCCTTCTGTCTTTTTTTTTGGGAGGGGGGTAGTACTGAAGAGTAAACACAAGGTTTTTGTGCTAAGCTAAATCTATAGTTGATTTTTTAAAATATTTTATTTTGAGACAAGGTCTATGTGTAAGTTTCTAAGTTGCCCAGGTTGAGTTCAAACCAGTGACAAATGTGTACCCCCACCACTACCTTGCCTCTATTCTTTATGCTAACTATGAACACAAGGGACTCAGAAGTACAACTACATCAACCCCAGTTCAACAGAACAGTTCAGCTCATATGTAGACTTGTAAGAAACCATAAATAGATTCTATCTTAAACCTCTACGTTTTAGAATTATTAGTTACATAGCAGTAACTAAGTGGTATGTCAATCTAAGTTTCAAAAATGGAGAAAAGTGGCTTTGGAGAGGTCTCTTACATTTTGACCATCCGACTTCCTCTAAAATTGGCTCATATAAAACACTCGAGATTTTAGTCTTAAATTCTTAGCTTCAGATCCAAGTAGTCAGTGTTTGATAGGCACAAATTCAGTTGAATCTTTCAGAGAAGAAAAGACGCAACAAACATATTTGAGAAAAAAGATATTAAAAAAAGAAAAAAGATTTAGAGAAATAAATGATTTTCAAGGTTTACAACATTCATGGTGCTCTTCTTTGCTAGGCTCTTGCGAGTTCAGTCTAATGAAATATTATCAGCTACTTTAGGTATGAAATCTCTAGGATGGTTTTTCTACTTAAATCTGGAAGCAAAATGAAAGCTTACTTAGAATTTTTAAAAACATGCTTAAACCATTTTGTAATGAAAAAACAACATCCATTGAAGTATTGGGCTGAACATACCTGTTCACAAGAATTTATAGTACTATCTAACTAGCTAAAATCCATGACACTTAGTACCGAAGTGAATGAAAATGAAAGCTTTAAGTGTATTTGAAAGGAAAAAAAAAATAGCACCTACTAATAACAGGAAACCAGCATTTCCTCACTGCAAATTTCTATCTTTGCAAAAGAAGTGTACATATTAGAATACACTGGATCATGCTGCAGCTACAACCCCCAAATCTCAGAAGTGCTTAACACAAGACATCTTTACCTCTTTCACTTGCAATAAACCCCCGATGGTTTGCAGGGCTTTTATTCACAGTCGTCTTTCAAGCACACAGGCTGACAGATGCTCCATCTCAGCACTTGGTTCCACTAGGGCAAAAACATACAAGTATAAAAGAAGGAATGTGGAGAACTGCATACTGGCTTCTAAAACTACCATATGGAAGAAACATATGGCACCTCCATTCACATTTTCCTAGCCTCAGAAAGTTACATGAAAGAGAAATACAATCCTCCTGTTTTCCTTGAAGGAGAGGAAGTAGGGTATATCCAGTATCTTCCTCTATTGCTCTGTGGGGCAAAATATTTGATTCTGCCTCATTTTTATGTATAAAATACACCTACTGTATTTCAAGAGAAACAACAAAAAAGCCACATAAATTAATGAGCGCAAATACAAAGTTCAAGATATCTGGGGATGTGTGATATAGTCTCTATAGCAGGTCTAGGTATTGTGTTTTTTGGTCAGACTCCAAAACTAAATTTATAAATTTTCTCTCTTTCATCCATCCAATACACATTGATGGTAACACACTTTCCTATTTGAAAAAAGGAAAATTGGAAATACACAACAGAGCAACTGCAGAGAGACTTGGTGCTAGCTGAAGTTTGAAAATTCTACAACACAGACATTTGAGAGCTCTTCCAAACAGTGCACAGGCTCTCTTCTTATAATGCATATTCCATTGGTATAATTTGCCTCTATCCACCTCTTCATCCTACCTAAAAGAAGATAGAGTGATGATGATTTTGGAAAAATAAATTGGGAGTATCCATCCTGTCCCTTTTGTGCATAGAGGTTCACAGCCTTCAAGGAATAGAAATTCTTCTCCATTTCACCATGGTTTGCTCATTAATTTCAACATTAGTCCATCTCCCAAGTGAACGGCCCACTCTGATTCAGCATTCCCTAGTGCGCAAAGCAAGCAAACCAAGTACAGTGGTTCAGAAGCATGCTAACCAATTAAGCATCCTCCGTTGTTATCAACAATCATGATACTTTGATTTTTAATCACTGATTCAGTTTATTTCTTATTTTATTTCAGATGGGAATGATTAAACATGTTTCTTAAAGAGAATTCAACAGCTGAATTTTTATTTCAGAAGTTTCAGTTAACCTGCACTTTATAATCAGTATTTACACTCCTGGCTCTAATTTCTTTCATCTGTGTTCTTTACTATACTCAAGCATGATTTTTAAAAATTTTCCTTAATGTTGGAAATTAAGTTTTTAGCATGCCTATTGTTTCTTATACTTTAGCCTGTAATAGTGTTATTTTAGTACTAAATTAATTTTTTCACAGGCTCCTCATTTACTTTATTTTGCTGAAATTTGAGATATAGTCCAGAAATAGAGGAGAGGTTAGTTAGTTTTGGTGGATCTTGATTAACTGATGAATAGTGATGAAGGAGACAGAAGTATAAAGATAATCTCTAAATACCTGGCTTCAATAATCGAGTAATAATGTTCATGGTTACAGAGATTTCACAAGAAAGAAAATTTTAATTTCAGAAATGAATTTCTTTTGCACATTGGACCTGATTGCTTTACAAGTAACATCTTAGACCTGAACAATAATAAATTTCACTTGGTAAAAGAAAAGACAAAACAGAACACAGGCAAATGGAAAGGGACTGAAGGGGCGTAATAGACCTGTAGAATTTGAGTTTTTATGGTGAGTCTCTAAGATGTTAGAAAGGAATGATTTTAAAAATGTTGGAAAAGGTGATTAAGAATAACAGTGAGTTTCAACAATTTACCTCATTTTTAAAATGGAGAACTTTAGGAGGGTAAAAAAGCTTTCTCTTGTGGTTTCCTATTTATATATAATATGATCCCTTTTTCCCAGAGTCTAGTTTTCTCTGTCATAAAGTAACTTATTCTAGGTTTGAGGGCTAATATCAGAATGGAGGAGCTCTTTATTAAGTAGGGAAAGTGAGTTTCAATTTCCAAAAATAAGACGTTGTATAAGAAAGTGCTACTGAATTGCAAGAAAGATGATACAAGAATTTAAGAAAGGGATTTAGCTTGGCTATTCTTTCTCCATATTAGTCACTTTCCCATCACTGGAACAAAATACCAGATGCCTGCAACTAAAAGGAGGAGTACTATCAGTTTATGGTTGGATGCAAGGTAAAAAAAGCATGGCAGAAAGGTATGGGAGAGGAAAACTGGCCAACTCTTGGTAGGTAGGAAGAGATAAAGCAGAGAGGAGCAGGGGACAAGAATATTCACTCCTAGGTCATACCCCAAGAACAAACACCATGTCCTAAGAGCAACTTCTGCTATGAACTCACCAGTGAATTAATCCCCTTGTAAGTATAGCACTCTAATGACTCAGTCAACTTCCAAAAGCCTCACCTCTGAACACACGAGAGTTTTTGGGGGGCTATTTTAGATATAAACCATCGCAGTTTCTTGTGCCCACTCCTTTCTATACTTAAAGTCTATCTCCATGTGTTAGAGAGACCAACCATTGCCAGTAGGCATATGGCTTTCTACTCTGTGTTAGAAAAGTCATAAAATAATATTTAAAAAAATTAAAGGCAAAAGAAAGTAATCACCAGTAATCCTATTACTTTAATACAGTTATTAGAATATTTTACTAAAATGCTTCTCTAGATTTTTTGTGGTGTTAGGGATTAATTCTCCATATAAATAAAACATTTTTTTCTTATTCTTTGCCTTTATTTCCTAAGGATCTCATGTCACACAAAGCATATATTAGATACATTTATGTGCTTGTCTCTTGTTACTCTGTCTTTTGTTACAGAGGTTTCAGCCATGAAACTTGGGACAGGTGATGAAAATATATTATTTTTTCTCCCCCTGTATTTATGAGCCTTCATCATAGGGTGACTGAACCTCCCCACCTCCTCTGAAACCTCTAGATGATATCCTAGAACAACTGATAAAATGCTGGCAGAAAGATAAGAATTCTTTCCAAAGTGAACATTCGCAGATCTCAGTAATGCTTTGTGCAGAATGGAAAGTAGAAATTTCTCCTTGTCCCCCACCTCCCAAGGCATTGAACCCACGGCTTCGCATTCAGCTATATCACCAGTCTATCTATCTATCTATCTATCTATCTATCTATCTATCTATCTATCTATCTATCATCTCTCTATCACCTATTTTGAAAGAGGGTCTTGCTAAGTTGTCCAAGTTGGGTTTAAATTGCAATTCTCTTGCCTCAGTCTCCCAGAGGATTACAGTATGTCCGTCATGCCCGTCTTCCGTGTTCCTTCTTTTCCAACTTCCTATTCTGTAATTTCCAAATTCAAATTAGCAGAAGAAAAACATACTCTTTTTATTGTGATTTTTTGTTCTGTTTATATTTATCCTGTTAGTGGAGTTTTTTAATTGGAGTCTTAGCATAAACTTTGTGGTAGGTCAGGAATAGAAATTATTTATTTTCTTCCCTGGAACACAAATATAAGCACTTATTTCTCCTGTGTGTTTTTTAATAGAACATAATTACCACATGGAGTGTTACTTGGATGAAAAATCAATATAAATGTTTTAGTAGGTAGTGGCAAATTGTTTTCTAAAAGATTGTGTAATTATGTTGACAACAATATCATGTGTGCATATATTTTGTCACTATTGTATTACCTAGTTTTAAAGGAAATAATTGGTAATTATGTGAAAATTATTTCAGAATTAATTTTTTAAGCAGTGCTAAAAAACTTGCATGCTAGGCAAGTGCTGTATCACTGAGCTGTGTCTCCAGCTTTGACAGTGTTTATTAGTTATAAAATGTGCCATTGTTTTTCAGTGATTGTTAGTAATAAGGATAAATCTTTAGTATTTCATTTATTTATTGTGTTTTCTTTCTTTCTTTTTTTTTTTTGTACCAGGGATCGAACTCACGACTGCATGCTTACAAGGCAGGTGCTTATGCCACTGAACTAAATCCCCAGTCCTTATTGTGTTTTCTTTTACATTAATTGTTCATTTAACTGCCTGTTTATTTTGTTTTGTGTCCTAAAAAGCTTTTTTGCAATTAAATCTATTATCTTTTTTGTTCTTTTTTCTCTTTCTTTTTTCTTTTCCTTTTTCTTACTTTTTTTCTTTTCTTTTTTTTGCAAAACTGAAGATTGAGCCCAATGCTTTCACAATGATCTATTTTCCCAACCCTTTTTAAACTTTCTATTTTGAGACAGTATCTCTTTAACTTGCTAAATTGCCCAGATTGGACTTAAACTTGTTATTCTCCTGCCTCAGTCTCCCAGAAAGAAGTATGAAAGGTAGAGGGAAAACCATTTGTCCTTCCTCACACCTCTATCTCAAAGCATTCTGGGGCAACAGATAAGAGCCGTTCCTCATTGGAGACCTGCGTTGGAGTTCAGAAAATGATACTCTAAATATGGGACTTTGGCAGGCCAAGTACTTTGAACAGATCAAAAGGCCTCAGAAAGTCTCAGAACCAAAGTGTTTCTGAAGTTCTTTGAGAGTAAGTAGGGCACTGGGTTGAGGCAGGAAGTATCATTGTGAAATTTCCCTATGGACGAGGAGAAGTTCTTGCAGAGGGAATGCAAGGATCTGGAGCCACTTCCTTATAATCTTAGCAAACATACCAGGTAGTCTTCTGAGGAGAGCCACCCAAGAGACTTATCTGGTAAGAAGACAACCTTTGTTCATTGGCTCTTTCTTCCCCTCCTGTGTCATAGCTTGTGTGGTTACCTCCCCACTAGAAGTGCTTTTTCCTTGTGCAGTTCAGAACGCTTTCAAACTTCAATGATCTGGCTCTTTCACTCATAATTAGTGTGACCCACAATAAATAAATAGCTTTTGTCCTATTAATTTATCAATTATGAGTTTATTTCAGAGACTCAAATATGGAATCTTCAGATGGTGAAAGGAAAATTCCTTCCTTGCCTACACCTCTGTTATGTAAGAAACACCAGTTATGTTTTCTACTTACAATCAGAAAAACTGAGCATGGAAAAATGAACTTATAATCTTTATTCTCCACAGAAAAATAATTTATTTTATTGAACAAATACTTAACATAGAGATATCACCCACTAGATATACTACAATATTATAAAGTGAGCATCGATTTTACCCCAATTTTAGGATGAGGAAGCTGATAGAGTAATTCAATAACTACCCATTTCACATGGACTGGCTCCAAAGTCTGTATTGTTCATGATTCAGTACATAAGAATTAGGAACAAAATCTTTGACTTGTGGGATTAATCCTTTTTCCTGTGAACTAGGTAAGTGCACATTTAGTTATTTACTATGTAAACAAAGTTATATATTTATATTCCTATCAATACAATCTTAGGGAGGAAAGATTTCTTTTTTGTACTTTTCTGACTACTTTACCTAATGTATGAATTAAATGGATAGAAGACAGTAATGGTAGGAGAGTTTCACAGAAAAATTAAACTCAGAAGATCAGCTGGATAATTGGGGCTTTTATGTCATTCTGAGCTACAGAAAAGAAGAGAGGTTCAAATTCAAAAACCCAATCCAAAAATGAGCATCTGAGATGACTATGCACTTCTTATCTAAAGAACTATAAATGGCAAATAAATATATGAAAAAATGTTCAACATAATTCATCATTAGAGAAATGCAAATTAAAACAACACTGAGATTTCATCTCACTTCAGAAAGCATGGCTGTCATCAAGAAATCACCAAGAACAAATGCTGGAGGAGCTGTGGGGGAAAAGGAACCCTTCTAAACTATTGGTGGAAGTGTAGACTGGTGCAACTACTAAGGAAATCAGTGTGGAGATTCCTCAACAAACTAGGATTAAAAGTCCTATTTGACCCAGCTAGTCCCCTTTTAGGTATCTTTTCAGAAGAATTAAAAACATTGTACCACAGTGATATATGTGCACTCATATTTTTAGCAGTGCAGTTTGCAATCTTGGAAACAACTCAAAGGTGCATTAACTGAGGACTGGATAAAAAAAGATATGGTTTTTCATACAATGGAATACTACTCAGCCACAAAGAAGGATAAACTTGAGACTTTTGTAGGTAAATGGATGCAACTAGAGCCCATACTTACAAGTCAAATAAGTCAAACTCACAGGTGTAAACATCATATTGTCTCCTTGGTGTCAGAAACTGAAAGAGTAAATAATGTGAAATACATATTGTGAACTGGGAAGAAATTATTCAAAAAGAAAAAGGAACTAGCATAAGGGAAAGGAAAAAGCAAGGTAGGAAAAAGGAAGAAAACAAAATACAAATAATTGCACTACTATTTTCTCATAGTTCATTGAAAAGAAATATCACTTGGAGCATTTTTTATGCTTGTATCTTGTACTCTGATTAACTACTTTAAAGATAACAATACTCAATATATTAACTATTGTTATTCTCCTATTACTTTTTAATGAAATTTTGTTTTACCTCTTCCTTTTAAAATTAAAAAATGAAAACAAAACAAAATAAAACAAACACCACCACCACCAACAACAAAAACAAAAGCAAAAACACCCCAAAAAACAAAAAGAAAGAAAGAGGTTCAGAGTTTCTGGAAGGTGGTGGAGGCACATCATGGGAGAAGAGAAAAAGGCCGAGTGAAGAGGAGATGAGCAAAACAGTGTCTTAAACCAAGGTAGACTTTGTTATACAGATATAACTTGATTCCTTCTCCTTTACTAAGATTTTTTAGTGATCTTGTTACTTTCTTTTCTAGTGAAGAGGAGATATTGGTGGGGGGGTACCAGGGATCAAACTCATGACCTCATTCATGCTTGCCAGGCAGGTACTTACAACTGAGCTAAACCCCTGGCCCCAAGGAGATATTTTAAATGAAGATTCCCTATACAAATTTGTCATCTAAAAGGGTAAATTTTTTTGAATTTTTGTCTCTGCTGTGTCTTGGAATAAGCAGCTGAAGATAATCAGTGTGGCATATTTTAAGGTGGCATATTCTGGTTTCCAATAGTCATAGATGTCATATCCTAAACCCATCAGTAGCTACTCTACCAATTTTTCATCAGCTATTCTTTCAACCTAAATAGCAGTCAGAGGGAAAGTTCTTTAGAGATTGAGTTCCTTTGGGAAGTGAATATCATTGTTATGGAACACATGGGCCGTATAAGCATATTCAAAGTAGTCGAGGCAAGGAAGTTTTAAAATACAAAAATATGATTGCACAAGATATTTTAGAACAATTGTCCTTGACCACAAAGGTTCATAACAAGGATGGTGTCAGTCTGAAGATAAACAGATAGTTGCTGGGCCAATGTCCTCCCAGAGATATTCTTTTGCATGAGCTTGTGGTGACCTTTATGCATGATGGTGGTTTTGTTTGTGGTTGTTGTGGTAGTGACTTTCAGGCAACTATGTATGAGAATCTTTCTTTTACAACTGCCCCTGCTTTATTTTTTTGTTTTAATTTTTTTGTTGGTGTTGATGCAAACGACTGCATTCTGATTCTGATCACTTTCAGAGTTTTTATCAACCATGCTTCTTTACTTGATCAGCATGACTTTACAAGTGACAATACCACAAAAGAAAAATAATAGGTATAAATTTGCATCTCTGGAATATGAAGGCATAAAATACTAAAATTACTTTAGCACTGGAAGCTATACGTGCTAGAAGCCATATTTTTTTTTTTAAATAATACATGTATCAAAGCAGAATCAATTGGTTGTTTCAAAGACATAGAAAGGAAACTAAACACAAATGCAGTTTGGTTGATGCATTCTCTGTGACAGAGGTTTTAAGTGAATCACACTTTTCTGATCAGTGGGCTTTCTGATCATAATAATTTAAGAATAAGGATAATCTCTCCTTGATGAGAAATAATAAAAATGTTACATTATTTAATAGACTATGAAATAAGGTACAGGTAATCACCACTATGATGTCCCCACATTTACTTTAAACTGCATTTAGTTGCTATAAATACAAATTATCAACTAACTTTACCTTCACTATCTGTAAAACGAGCCATGAGTGTATGAAATTTATTCTCTATTTCTATTCTTTGGTTTTATCACTTCCCTCTTACAAATGTTAAAGAATTATGTTAAAATTTTCCATCATTTTGTGTATTTTAGATATACCTGATTTGTATATTTTTCTGATTTAAAAAGTTAGAGAAAATCAGTTAAAATGTCAGTGTTTATAAAAGAGCTTTCAGTATTGTTATTAATATATCCTCTTCTCATAGTAAAATATTTACTTCTCCGTATAAAAATACTCAGGCATTTCTTTAGCCAGGACTTTGAGCTGCTTGCTTACGAGAACTGCAACATATGGTTTTCCTCTTCCACTTTTTAATATTTTGGTCTTCGCTGAATCCGCATACAAAAACTTCCTTCCTTTAGATGGAGTCCACAAATGAAAGGCTTTTCTTTTTCTGATTGCAGATTAGCCTGCCAAAAAACAAACATGAACTGGAGAACATCATTTTAATTTATTGATGGGATACAGATGACAAGGAAGTCTGTCCTCTCTTTAGGCTTTTGGGAACGTTTCAGCCTGACCCAGCACAGCTGAGTTCATACAGCAAAGACAGACTGCCAAAAACCAAAGCCAATAGTCATTGCAAAGCTCTGAACCAAAACATTCCTTTAGTGCTTGAATTTCCCTATAATTTGTGTAGGTTCCCTTTTTGTCAATGAAGCTAGCAGTGGATAACTAGCTTATTGCAATCAGACAAAACAACTGTACCATTCATTCAGTAATTAGATGATAGCTGTACTGCATGCTTTATGGTTTCCGTTCTTCATTCTTTCCTTTCTTTTCAAGTCCTTAGAGACAAACTCTGGGATGTTTGGCAAAGCAGAGGCCCTTGTTGAAAAATATCCTGTCCTTTTTACTTTAGGTTTGCTAATAAGTTCTATTCTCAGAGGCAAAACTTTAGATGCACACAGCAGGGAAGGATCAGCCAAGTTTAAAAAAAAGTTTCGTTCTTATGTATATTACCTTTGGATCACGTTACAGATTTGCCTTTCTCAAACCAAAGAAAGTTTTTACTCTTCTTATACCTAACAACATGCAAATGAATCTGATACTTAAGCTAAATGCTCATAGCACATTTTATATAAATTACTTTTTAAACTTTCTTACATTAAATTTTACAAGAAGTGAAGCTAAGACAGAAAGATACAAAGGATAAATGGAGAGGAAGGCTGTGTGATTAGAGCTAATCAGCTTTGAAGAGCATATGGCAGATAACATGCATATTGAATCGGGGTAAGAATTGTCATGCGAATACTGTTTCTTATTTTTTTTTTTTCAAACTGTTTTGTTTCTGAAGTCATTAAAGGAGAAGAGAGGGAGAACTTTCGTGAACCAACAGTGATGCTATTTCAGGTTTTGTTGCCATTAATACTTTTAAGATGGAGAGATGTCACATTCTCCAAGTTGGTGATATTGGCTGCATTCACTGAAGACTGTTTAGCCCTCTTAGAAGTCTTGATTGTAAGTACAACAGCTTAACCTGATTGAAGGAAAAGAGGTCATTTTTGGGCAGCTATATCTGAAAGCATAGAGATGATAAGAGTTAAACAATCTTTAGGGATGTCCATAGTCAAGAACTTCTATTTTGGTCAAGATTTTCCTTCCTTCTTATCTCTGCTTCTTTGTTAGCTAGATTCCTTTGTCTTTGAGTTTTTTTCCCTAGACCACTTGGATCTATCTATAGCTAGAAGGATAGCTAATGAAATGTTCAGCCTGAATTGCAGTGTTGTGATCCAAACATTGAAAAGATTACTCTCTTCTTGAAACTCCAGATTACCAAGATAAGTATGGTGACTTGGCATTTCCCTTTTGTTGAACCTCTCACTTTGATCATTGAAATAAAGGAACAGATAATTCTGTACAAAGTGATAATGTAGTGTCACAAAGTCAAAGGATGAGACCATGGACAAGAGGATGAATTAGGTGAGTATTTATATGTATTTTAAATAAAAAGAGAAATAGCTCTTGTCTCCAGGAGAGGATTCAGCAAAGAAGTCCAAATGGTCTTCTCTGTCCTTCTTATTTATTTATTTATTTATTTATTTGTCTTTTTGAGACAGGGTCTCACTATGCAGTTCTGGCTTGGCTTGAGCTCACTTTGTATGTAGCCTAGGCTGGTCTTGAACTCTCAGAGATCCTCCTGCCTCAGTCTCCTGAGTGCTGGGATTATGGGTGTGTACCACCATGTCCAGTTTCTGTCTTGCTTTTATTTGAATAAGCAAAGTATGGTGGCTATGGTGGGGTCAGTTACTCTGCTTGTTTCAAAGAAAACAAATTCAAAGGAAGTCAGTTATTTTGTATTTCGGGTGTTCCTTGAAGTCTAGTTCAGAACAGTGACTATTCAAATAGGGCATTGGGTTAGTGACTCCTGGTTTCCTCAGGATGATAGAGACCTATCTAGCATATCAATTCCTGATGTTTATCCTTAGGAAATATGTGGGTGCTTTTGTTTTATCTTTGTCTTGAGGTCTGGCCAACAGTGGGAGGTATCTGACTCCCCCACATTTGCAAGGTATCCGGTCTTCTGTGCTGGCTCCTTTGAAGACATAGCCCTGTCTGACTGCCTATAATATTTCTATCTAAATCAGCTACATATAACAGCAGCAGATAAAAATAAGATTAATTGGAAATTTCTGTCTCTATTCCTGTTTATTCACTTAAAAATAACATCTGAAACTTGAAAATGAAATTGGTTGAGATTCTTCCCTGAAGACATAGAGGAACTAAAGATGCCAAGTAAATTTTCCTTGTAACATTGGGAAGCAGGAGTGTCACCTGAGTTACAAAAGTTGTGGTTCTGAGATTCTTTGGTTTGATGTGTGTGCGAAAGAAATTTTATAATGCATTGAAGTTAAACTTTCCTTGTTTTTTAAGGAATGGTTGGAGGTTTTGTTCCTCTAAGTATAAATCTGTGGATAACAATACTTACAGTTCATTATTGTGAAATAATAGCCTAATTTTTCTCATTATTTTGATTTTTAATTTTATTTAAAGAGAAAAAAAAGCAAATCAGAAAAAAGGTAGAAACAATTACAGAAGTTTAAAAAAATAAACAGTAAGAAATCACTAGTTGATAAATTACATATTGTCTTCTTACATATAGTTGTTTAAGTTACACAATTAAAGCATACAAAGTGGACATTCAAACAGTGAGGCTACAAACAGTTCTGTTCAAAGATCCAACAAAAACTTAGCAACATGGTTATCAATCCTACACACTTAAACCTACATGCAGTTATATCCTTTATAGCACTTTCTTTTCCTCCTTTTGCCTTTTAAGTCCATTATCTGTTTAGTTATATCATGTTTTAGCTTGCTCAGTACCTTACTGATCTGTTTTGTTGTTGTTATTTAATTTTTTTAACTTTATTTTTTTTATTTTGAAGGTGGTAAAATATAGCTGAAAAAGATGGAACAAAGCCAGTTGAGGCAGTATAGTGACATTGGTACAAAACTTCACATCAGATTATCGGAATAACAGTAATAGGTACGATAGTATATCTCGTTTTCTTCACAATAGTTGTTCTTTCAATCAGGTACAGCAAAATTGAAGGAAATACCAAATTTATTAAAACAGAATATTGAATAGAGCAATACCATTAATCAGAACAGAGCAAAACAATGATAAAAATATTTGCCTTCAAAGAGATGGTAGAAGGAAATCTCCCTTATTTGCTCTACTGCATATAGTAAAACTCCCAAGAGATACTCAGATCTCTAGCTCCCACTTGCTAATGGCAGGGGTATGGATGGATGTTTGATTCTTAGCCCATGTGCCGGTAGGCTGACAGCCACTTACCAGAGCAGCGAGCTGGCTGCTTGTTTTCCCAGCACCCCAAGTTCCAACATGGCATGGATATCAGGAGACACCAATGGTTCTTGCCCTGGAGCAGCCATGGCTTGCCAGGCCACAGCACTTACCAGAGCAGTGAACTGGCTGCCTGTTTTCCCAGCACACCAAGTTCCCAATTTTTCTCATTATTAAAGTAGAAAACAAGTTCATCTGAAAGTGAGCCATAGTATTCAAGGTGGATGCTCTTTGAACCAATACCATACTCCACAGCAAGGCTTGGAAAATTTGTTTTTTCTGTAAAATAAATAAATTTTGTTTTTGTGTGACATGCAATCTCTGATGCAACTATTTAATTTTGTTAAGTGGCACAATAGCCATAGAACGTGTAAATGGAAAGGCCTGGCCATGTTCTGATAAAAGCTTTTGCTAACAAATATAGAGTATGAATGATAGTTAGTCAACCCTGACTAATGTTAAATAGGTATATGAAATATTTGCAAAATCTGCTATGAAAATAATTGTGGAGATTCCTCAAAAATTGAAAATGGGAAATCCTTTTGACCAGGTATTTCGCTTTTACCTATTGTCCTGAAAGAATGAGAGACATCATGTTATAGTGATACATGCATACTCACATTTATAGCAGTACAACTCATGATAGTTAAATCTTGGAAGTGCATATTTATGTATCAGCAGATGAATGGATAAAGGGATTATGGTATTTACACACAGTGGTGTACTATTTTACCATAAAGAAAGATAAACATGAATCATTTTGAGAAAATAGATGGATTTTGAGAGCACATTAAGTGAAATAAATCATACAAATTTAACTATCATATGGTTTCATTTATGTAAGAGACACAAATAATAAAGGGCAAAATAAAAGATAGATAATAGACAAAAGAACAAAAATAACAAATAGAGAAAAATAAAAGAATTAGGGAAATAGATGTTTTTCAAAGGGGAAGGAGTCAAAAAATGGAGGGAGAGAAGAGAAGGTTGGGGGGAAGAGACAAAGGAATTAAGTTGTGCAATGCACATGTACCAACTCCACAGCAACAATGTAAAAATTATGTACTGCAAGTATGTACCAAAAGGAGGGGAGGAGGTCAAGAGATGGGAAGAGGGGAGGAAGGGAGGAAAAGGGGATGAAGAAAGAAATTAAGATGTATTATGTATATGTTTCAATTCCACACAAGGAATGTAAACATTATGTTCAACAAGCGTGTGACAATAAATAAAAAACGGTAGCATTTAAAGAAAGAAGAAAAATCCTATGAATTACTGGCATTTAGAAGGGTTTTGTGTGTCCTAAGCATAAATTTATGGAAATACCCTAATCAAAAGATTGGAATTAGCCACTGTAAACTGGCATCACGCATAGGCTGCCACATACCAGCCCTTTTCCATGAGTCAGTGCCATTTGTGGACTGCAGGGGAAGAGAACAAGAAGTCACCAAGAAGCAAACCCTTCCTGTGAATCTGCCCCATCCGTGGGCCACTGTGGGGACAGCCAGATGCCAGCCCCTTCTGGTGTGTGGGCTGGGAAACAAAAGCCTGCTTCCCCCACCCCTCACCATAAGTGACTGGCTGATTCAGAGGAACACAGGCTGTGATGATAGCTGTTGAGGTAAAATACACTTTGATGCTTGTAGTGTTTAATGTTTCACTGACTTTGCAGGCCTAAAGCTGGTAGTCTGATCATCTGTTCAGAGGATAACAAGACGCAATGTAGCATTTGTGGGGAATCTCCTTCTGAAGGTGGTAACCATCATTAATTCCCAATTATTTTGTTTTGAAGTCCTGTATCATTTTCATTATTTTGTTGGGTTGGATTTTATTCTGTTTTGTTTTGTTTGATATATCTGATGGCACGAGCAGCTATTTCAAAGATAACAAGATATATTATGGTCGCCATTTTGGATTTACTATTGTCTTGTTTTGAAGTCCTTTATTGCATTCATTTTTGAGTTTTTATTGGTTCTATTCTGTTCTGTTCTACTTGATTTTTACTATGTCTGAAGGTATCTGCAACTATTTTGAACACAACTAGAGGCATTTCAGTGCCATTGTTAATTTTCTATAGTTTTAGAGTCCTGTGTCACTTACACTGGTTTGTTTTGATTGGCTTTATTCTGTTTTATTCTGCTTGATTTTATTCTTTTTAAAATCAAAAAAATTGGAATTAAACATACTCATAGGAAATAAAAATTTAAAGTTGTAATTCTTGGGCAAGAGCATGACCACAATTGAACTGTTTCTGTTATCAAAAAATTGTTCCAGATGTGCCGCGTATGTTGTGTTAAACAGTCGTCAAGAATGCAAAAGCATTCGCTGAACTTTAGATCTAATATAATGTGGAATGAGATGCTTTTCAGAGAACGTGGGTATACCTAACTTTTTACTTGTTTTACTTTTGGGACAAAATGGTTATTGGCAACCTATGTTGGGAATAAGTTTCTTCTTTTATTTGTAATGCTGACAGTCATGTGACTATGCCACTGTTCCTTGACATTTGAAATATATCTCAAGTGAAACATGAAACATTTTGTGAACTGAAAAGCTTTGGAATCCCTCAGGCAGTGGATTATATTTACAGTGTGACACTTAATAATTTTATTTTATTCCTTTATGTTTAAACATTTACTAGGTAGCTATAAAAAGATCAATTTGAGACCAATATTGATATGCTTCCCTAAACGCAATTATTATACCAAATAAGAAAAAGTATTTTCCATATTTTTTTCATTCTAAAGCAAACACTCTTTTATATTTTAGCCTCTTGGAGGTCAAGGTTCCTCTAATGATCTTCAACATCTTACAAAATTTCTATTTCTATTTGTCAACTTGTAGTACAGTTTCACTGTGTGAAAATTATCAGAAAAATTGCTTTTGGTACTTTATGGTAAAAGAAAGTCAGCATGAAAATTTATGATATATGGGTCAATATCATGGAAAAATATTCCTAAGGCAATGTGGAGGCTTTTTTTTTTTTTTAAAGGAATGTGCATAGCCCCATCCTTGAAGCTGCAAAGGAAAGTCTTGCTTGGAAAATTCATAGACATCAGTGATGGTCAACCAAAATGTGATTCAGGAGAGTAGACTCTGAATGCAAAGTAGCTTGGAAATTCCCTTAATGATTTATTTTACAAAAATATTCCTTTTTACATATGCACAAGAGTAATATGCAGTGCAATATACATTTATCGTCTAAAATTTTCCAATTGTCATAAACTCTCTAAAAGATAAAAAAGCATTGTATCATGGTTTAATTTGAAACCTTTTTCTTAGTTGTATATAATATAATGGTTTAACTTACAGTTAATTATGGGTCAGATGCAATGAGATGAAGTCATATGTTTCAGTGGGGATGCTCCTTAGTGGTAGGTATGCCTAGCATAAGCAAGGTCCTGGGCTTGATCTCCAGCACTGTAAAACAAAACAACACAAAATAAAACAAAACAAAGTAATATGCTTATATATTTAAATTAATGAATGCCAACTTAATTCCTTTATTTTTGGTGATAATAATAAATAAACAATTTTCTGCTCCTATTAAAACAAAACAACCCATTAACTGAAAACATGACAACTATGTTATCCACATCACTTACAGAACTTTCACTGAAATTTCTGAAATACAATTTCATGAGATCTAGCATGAATGCCTAATTTCAGTACATTTAATTTTATGCCAAATATCTATTAACAAGCACCAAGGCATTATCATGATCATCATCAACATTTTAACATTTCATCCTTAATATAACTATTGTATTTTCTTTTCAATGTTTTTGATAATTTGTTCATAGAATTTTAGGATGACAGTAGTTAAGTGTCAGTAAGGATAGCTTTGGATTCAAATGAAAGATTCATCAGAGCATCTTGACTTGTGACAATAAGGATTTTTAATAGTTGTAATAGAGTATCTTCATTATATTCAGAAGAATTCACTTTGGAAAACAAAATTATTGTCAACACCTACTGCCTTAGAAACTAAAAGATGAATTCTGAGGGTTGTATGTCTACATTGAGGTTTTATAAATCAAACCTATAGTTAACTAAAAACTGTTATTTTTCCTAAAGAAACAACTTTTTTTTAATAAGAATTAAAGCATACAGTTTATAATAGTTCAGCACTGTTAGTTACATGGCAATCTAGACCCTAATTATGGCTTCATTAATTTCAAGTAGAATGATATTCTTAACCTAGAATATCTTTTAAGTAGTCTTTTTTAGAAGGAAAGGTAAAATTTGGGTCAAAATAACTCTGGATTAACTGGTGACCACACACTATTAACATTAACGGAAGCAACAGTTTCCTTAAGTGATGCTAGAGTGCATAGTATCACATGAGGTCGTGTACTAGAGGAAGCACACTACCATCCGATTTATAATTTGTGTCAAATTATAAGTCAGTGAGAACCATCTGTTTCGGGATTTATGCTGTCACCTGTACAAGTTTTAGAATGATTTGGGAGACACCAGAATCTATGATAGCTAGGCATTATACTTCTTTTGCTAAATCACCCATATTAATATAGTTTTATGATTTCAGTGTAGTATTTCTCCACCTCTCATGTATTCTCGAGAAAGAAGTTGACCTGAAATATAGTCCTTTTAATAATAGATAATGTATTTTTTATTTAAAGTATTAATAATTCATTCATTATAATATAATTTTCATTTTTAATTACATTTAGAAGATAATGTAAACTTTCTTGCTGTAATACACTGAAAAATTTGTTCCTGATTTGGCAACTCAAAAATTAACTTTCAGTTTTTATCTTGTAAGTGGATTACACATGACTATTTTTATAAATGTAGATCAATAGATTTGATGTAATTTGCATCTGGAAGTAAGATTTTATCAGAGACTAGAAGGCAACAATGACTTTGGAACCAGAAAGTGGATGTAGACTGGAAAGATTTCGATAAGCATGCTAAAGAAAGCTGCAGTTTCCTTGAACAAACTGTTGACATGACAGTTTATTGTATCTGCCAAGTGAGGGCTCAGATGGAATTGAGGAACACATCACTGGGAAATGGAGGGAAAAATATCCATATGTCACACCAGAAAACTTAGAAAAAATTCATCTTGCAGTTATGGGCAAAGCTGAACTTATAAGTGATGAACTTGGTTATAGAATTGAGGACTTTTCCAGGCAAAGTGTAGAAGGGGCCACCTGGTTGTTTCTACCAGTTTAAAACCAGCAGAAGATGCCAAAGGTGATGATGCACAAAGCTACTTAAACATGAGTATGCAAGTGTGTCACCTGTTTCACTGGAGTTTCTTTCTCACTGTTACTTGCTTTGAAAAAACAAACTGTCCTAAGTCCTACAGCCACAATCTACCATGACTTAGAGTTGATTGAATCAGATTGCAAATAGATTATTACTTGGTTGAGATTTTGATGGAAAACCAGCTCCTAAAAATCAGTGGCTGCTGATTTCTAGTTAAGTAACTTTTATAAAGAAAGATGCATTTCTCTTGTCTACAGGAACATGTATGGAGACTGCTTCTTTAGGTTTGTGGAAGTTCACTTGTTACTTTGTAGGTTGGATGATTAGATTTACTGCTATTATGTTGGGGATTCACTTATTTCTAATCTTACAAATTAAAAATTTTTTTCTAGTTTAGAAAAGAATATCTCCTGTGTCTTACAGTTCTGCCTATCCCAGAGTTCTGCATAGTCCGCTTCTGAATTTGTAGCTTCCAGTATAGTGAAAGGAGATCAACATATTTAGTTCTACATTAATTCATACAAAACAAGGGGATTAAATGGACTGTACATTTTGTATATCTTCTCACAGAATGACATTCAGAACTGGGGAGTTGCCAGCATGTTATATCTCTGGGCTTCCTTATGCCAAACTTTTGCTCATCCAGAGGCACATTCTTTTTGACCTGCTGTATAGTCAGGTCTCCTAACCCATGGATTGTCTGCACCCATGGATTGAATCAACTCTAGGTTGATAATATTTAGGATAAAATTGTATTCATATTGTATTGGATTGATAACTGGTAGTCAACTTAAACACTAGCTGAGCTGAATCAGCATGGTGCTGAGTGTGGATGACACATCTGAGCACTGTTGCCAGCATAAAAAGGAGACCTGCAGAGGAAAAGTAGCATTATGGGTTCTCCTAAGTTGTTGTTTGGAGCCATTGGTTCTCCTGGAGGAGCATGTCATGCTGGCTCCTCTGATATGAACTCGGCTGTTACCATTGGAGGAGCTTGGGACTTTGTCACTGAAAATGGCTACAGTTCAGTCTGGGGTAATTTTCCAGTCCCCTTTACACCTAAGGCACACAATGTCAAAAACAGTGGGCTTAGGGTTCAAAGTGAGGGTGAGTTTTACCTTGCTTTACTGTCATTTGATGTCTTTTATTTGTCTCTTCTTAATTCTTTTGGTCAGGGAGTAGTTTCCTTTCTCCATGGCTTCTCTCAGTCACCTAATTCCCCTATGATACAACATGTAGTCCCACTTGTTTTATACAGAAGTATGTTGAAACAACTATTTTCATGTTCACTACTAAACCATAATGAAAATATTCCATGATGTGATATTGTATACAGAACCCTTCCCAGACCTTGTCACAGTATAGTGAAATTTATATTTGAAATCCTAAGGAAAAATTATTGGAATTCCAATAAATAATTGCAATCAACCTTTTCCAGTGCAATCCACTGCAAGAATAAAGAAATGAACACATATATGTAGATGTGAGGAACCAAGGGAATCTTATGTCCAGTTAGAACAATAATCAAAACAAAGATCTTGACCCAGATCTAAACCTGGGTTTTATTAATTTGTGAAGAGAGGGGTGACCTGAGGATGAATGATTGTGAAAATGGTGGGAAATACCTGGGTACTGTGAGCTATGCTAGGTAGCAGGTGAGATAGTACCTCTGCAATATGCAGAGAGAAAGAGGGATATGCAGAAAGGGTAACCTGCAAGACACAGTCTGAGGAAGTATCTTGTGCTTTGAGTTCAGTGCTCCAGCTCTGATATGTAGTCTTCATGCCCTGAGATCCAGAGCCTCTTTCTGGAGGCTCAACCCCACCAGACAGCGCACCATTATTCAACCTAACTCACGCATACTACAGGAGGGGTATCACAGGCCTGAGCCTGTGATAAAGACTGTGTAGTTGTTAAAGACTACACATCAGCACCTTGGCTAGATCCATTTGCATTGCTTGAAACCAATTGAGGAGATAAAAAAAAATCACAGCCAGTTCTGCACATGCTAATACACAGAAATAAGGCCATGTTTATCCAAAATGGAGACAAATGCTCTTCTTTCAAAGAAAGCCCTTCTGCTGGTCCTCTACAATACTGAAGGAAGAAATTTGCAATTTAGAGAGAATTCTAATTCTAATTCTATATATAAAATAATACATGTAGATTCAGTTGTCAGTCTAAATCACTATAATTCCCTCTCCCCAATGTTTCTTCTTGTATTTCATTACTTGGAAATGGCCATTTTTCTTCAAAAGCAATAGATAGTGAAAAAAAATTGTCAGTTCAACTGTACGCAACTGTCTTTAAATCTATTTCAGCCAAAAGAAGTTGATGATTATATCAATGTCAGTATCCTGGTTGCTATATCCTATTATAGTTTTACAAAAAAACATCACTTTTGCTGATCTCAGCACTCAGAAGGCTGAGGTAGGAGGATTGCTGCAAATTTGAGGTCAGCCTGAACTGCATAGTGAGACCTTGTCTTAACAAAACAAAACAAAACGAAACAAAACAAAACAAAACAAAACAAAACGAAATGAAATGAAACAAAGGTACTATAGGGTAAAATGAGGTAAAAGGTATGCTGCATCATTTATTTATTTACTTATTTATTTTTTGGTACCAAGAATCAAACTCAGGGCCTCATGCTTCAGAGGCAGTCACTGCACCACTGAGCTACATTCCTTCTTGGTGTTATTATTTATTTATTTAATTATTTAAAGAAGAAAAGCAAAACAGAAAAAAGGGTAGAAACAATGCAGAATTTCAAAAAAAATAATAATACTAATAATCTTGGCATTATTTTTAAAAGGTATTTGAATCTACAATTGTCTTGATAAAATTTTATTAAATTAAAATGCAAGGGGATCTATTTCTAAGCAGAGTTATGTTTGGAAGTGTCTAGTACAGTGGATTATACATGCTGCAATATGGCATATTTTCTCCTTATCTAAAGATAAACCCTTCCCTTTAACTGCTGAGTTATATGCTTTCAATTACAGTCTTTCTTTCCATAATTCCTGCTTTACGATACCTTTAGTGTTTTTCTTTGGAGTAGTACTGTGGTTTTACTTCTTTCCACATTTGTTGTTTTGTTACAACTTTCCACAGCCCTCAGTTTCTGATTTTGAGAATCCATGTGGCTTTTAATTGGATGGATTTTGTTTTAAGGAAGGCGATGAGCCATGGTCACTTAGCTCATATTATCAGCATGACCTAGTGATTGTCTCAGTACTACTTATATTGCAATCACATATCCAATTGAATGCCAGGGAAAATGGGAGATACTAGAGATCTCTGTGGTATGCAGCCATAAAATCTACATACGTTTTGTTAGCATAACAGGAGCCAGGTAGAGGATGTAGTTCATACAGAGATGAACAGACTTGAGAAAGAGCCAGAAAAATAGATTTCCTATTAAAAAAATGAGCTGAAGGCAGTTCATACTGTTTCTAGATACTTATAAGCATGAACAAGCAAAAACCAAAAAGGATCTTTACCTTTATTAGTGTGATATATGAATTTTACTAAACTAGTCTGACATCAAATTCAGCAATAAAGAAGGCATTGATAGTGAAAATTTAAAACTGGCTAGGGCAGGGAAGGTGTGGGTAGTGAAGACAGCTGCCCAGTCTTGTGCTGGAAAGTTAGCCTTCCTTATTTGCAGCTACAAAGGAATTTATTAAACTTTGTCCTACTGAGCTCTAAGATAAGAATCATATAAGAAAGGCCTAAGTGCTAGTGGGATTGAAGATTTGTTTTAATGTCACTGGCATCCTGATAAAGAGGTATGAGTCATTTATAATTAGCCTTCTTAAAAGTTGAGAGGAGAGAAAATATATTTTGTTAAGAAGTATTTTCTGCCTATAGACTGTTATTACAAGTGACTTCAGTATGGCTATCTGGTTTCCCCAAAGGGTTGGAAATGCCAAATTCCTGACCCCAAGCTGAAATAAACATGAGTAATATCAAGGAAAATGGAGATTTAGCAAGAGATAAAATATGAGGGCTGATTTGCTAATCTGCCTCATAGTTCCTCTCTTGAACTATCTCCACTTGTCAGGTCTTAGTAAAACACCTGAGATGCTGCCTTCTGGAAAAGAAACATATTATCTTTGTCTTGTCAGTCATATGGATTTGGGTGGAAGCTCCCATGAGGATGGATGGGACATCACAGCTGCATTGCTAAGAAGCAGAATGTCCAGGCTCAGGTTTGGATTTGACAATCCTTGGAAGACTATTGATGGCTCTCAGTTAAAAACATATTTGAGAAATATGGAATGAGAACAAATACATAAGCATATTTCTTAAATTTTTAAGGGAAAACTATCACCAACAAAACCTAACAAACCTGCAAAAAATAGCTTATAGATGTCTAACTCTTTGATCCATCTGTGGACCTGAAATTAATACTATTACAAACTTGCTTACTGAAAAATAGCAACCAGATAAATCAGCTAAATCACCCTCTAATGCATATGTTGCAATGGAGGAGAGAAGCAAACAATGAGAGTCTTCCTTAAAAGTTGTTGGAGGAATAGATCCGCTTGAGACTGTTTATAGAGCACCACTGAATTTACTTCTGTTTTTCTTATGTATGAGTTTTCACTGGTTTGTCATGTTTTTCCCTCCACGAATAAATGCTGGTTGTTGTGAAGTAGGTAACTTATAAATTAGCTATCGGTACTTGAACGATTCATTCTTGGAGAAGATTGCACCTGGCATGGTGACTGGGCTTGTCCTAGATCTAGTAACACAAAGGATTCTGAGTTTACTTAATCTGTGGAAAGAGAGAAAGAGTGTATTTCCTATAGGCATAAGCACTTTTGAAAGTATATATATATGGAATAACACATGTTTATATAACGGATGTTATAGGCAAAGATGAGGACTGCAGTGGAATCACATTTTGATGGTTGCCTCATCTGTCACTTGTTTTTCTTTCACTTTGCCAACAGTCTCTAACTGAGGAAACCATGAGTTGCTGAAGGGAGCCTCTCTGATGACTGACTCTAGTGAGTAGATCTCATTAGAGAAGCCACAATTTAAAATTTTTGCTTACTTCTGGATCACTTTTCTTTAAAGAGTCAATAAATTCTTTGTTATATAAGCATCTCAAGTTAGGTTTTGTAATTCTTAAATATAAACATATATAATTCTCCCTCTTCCTTTCCTTTCCTTTCCTTTCCTTTCCTTTCCTTTCCTTTCCTTTCCTTTCCTTTCCTTTCCTTTCCTTTCCTTTCCTTTCCTTTCCTTCTTTCCTCTCCTCTCCTCTCCTCTCCTCTCCTCTCCTCTCCTCTCCTCTCCTTTCTTATTCTCTTCTTTTCTTTCTTTTCTTTAGACCATACTTTGCTATGTAGTTCAGGCTGGCTTTGAACTCCCTTCGTAGTTCAGGTTGGCTTTGAACTCACAGTGATATTTCTGACTCAGCCTCCAGAATGCTGGGTATATGGGAGTGCACCACTATGCCCAGCTCTAATTTCTTTCTGAAGAAAAAAAATCTTCCTCAAATTTTATCTCCTTTTAGAGAGCATTGTCTTATTGTTTTTTTCAGAAATACAGTAGTTGAAAGGGTAGTGTTTGCCTGATCTCTGCAATTTTCTATCTTCATCACTGTCTAGAAACAGCTATTGACAAGGACATAAGCGGCTCAGTAATAGTCAAATCAGTGCATGTATTTCAATCCTTCACTTATTCAGTCTGCATTAGTGCTGGCTGACACAAACTTCCTCCCTTGCAGACATTGTTTTGTTACTTTTAAAGTAATTTCCAAAAGTTTCTGTGTAATCTCTTTGCACCTTTTCTTCTTCTACTGGTTAAATCGTGTTTCGCAGAGTGTCAATCATTCTGTTTCCCTTTTCTGTTGCCTTTAAGTGAGCTAAGCAATCAGTGGAACTCCTCCTCCTTGGGATGCTTGCTTCTAGTAGAAAATCTTACCTCTGTGATTTAAACCTTTTTTGTAATCTCTGACAATCTGGACTTGATATTTTTATAAAGTGTTTGCTTTATCTGACTCTCTATTTTCCACTAATTTTCTCAATTTTTTCTGTTGCTTCCATTGTTTCTGGGACTATAAAATATAACCTTTTACTTGCCTCCCCTCAGCCCTAACACGAAGAAAGGAGAGCGGAAATGAATATGCATCTATTTTCTTTCTTACTCCCACTTCTCCATCTACTAGATATATCTGTCTTGAGGCAACAGTTAAATCTGAGCAAGCAAGAGAAATATGAAAGAGTGACTTCATGAATGTAAGGCAGGTTATTATGTTAGAAGAAAATTCCCATCTTTAACTAGAAAAATTGGTTTGATATTGGCTACAAAGATAAAAAATAATGCTAAAAGCTTATAGAATACCTGGCAGTTTGTTTTCTGTCCAACAGATTCTTACTGGGTGAGTAGATAGATTAAGATTACTTCTTAAGAACCCATAAACTCAGAATGGATGTGGGGCAAAGTAGAGAAAATCTGCTTTTGGGCTCTATGTGCTGGCATGCCAGTTACAGGCAAGTCCTACTGTGTTAAGTGGAGACATTTCTTCCAGCAGAATTGCTGAAATACAGGGAAATTTTTTATTCATCAAATCTTAAAGGAAGAGGTTTCCAGAAAAGAATGCAAGGCCTGAATCTTGGGTTAGAAACCGGAGGTGTATAATAATTCTTCCAAATTATTTTTCATAAGGAAGGAGTTTCCAAATAAAAAAAGAAAATGATTTTCAAATGGCACAATTTGTCCCAGGAAACTAGATAGAATAATTAAAGTCAAGCCAGCTCATCAAGAAAGAAACTGTAGTCCAGAACTGTCAGATTTGTTTTCTAGACCTCTTTTCCTAAAATCAACTTTTAAATTATAGTAGTTCATGTCTTACATTATGGTAATCTCCAGATGTCCACCCTCAACCCTCTGTTTTTATACTGTGATCTCTTCCAGAGTGATCTCATTTCCTCTTATGACTTCAGTTCCTGATGACTTCAATTCTCTATCTTTATCCTTGACATTTCTCAGAGATTCATCCTTCTGTCTACTCTATGTCTCTCATAACATTACCTTAAAATCTCTAACTCAACTTTTACAAAATAGTAATTATTCCTGCCACCACAAACCTCACCATTCCCAATAATCTGCTCATCTCCATTACTATTATTATTATTAATATTAATTATTATTATTTCTCTGGCTTCTGTTGGGTTTGCAAGGACTGGCAAGCACTTCATTCACATAGGCAAAATGCCCTCATCTATGACTTCTCTATCTCAATGGTTAATAAATTCTGATGAATTTTTTCAACCCTTCCCCTCCTTTATATTGGCTGCCCTTATTTCAGTTCAAGCCACTACATTTTCTTAAATCCTAAATTATTCTGACAACCTCTTTACTGACCTGTATTAGCTTGAACTTGCATTATAAGCAAGGGAACATGATTTTGGTGAGCTTAAGCAGAAGATAATTTTTTACAAAGGCTTGGGAATATTTGTAAGAGCAACCAGGTAGTTGAAGAACCAGACTCAGAAAATTGGGAGAGCCAATGAGGTCTCGTCATCTGGAGCCACAGCCAAGGTGAGGTGTCAGAACAGCCTGTTTAGGATGGTACAAACAACACAATCATGGCTAAAATATAAAACAGTCCCACTATTGTCCCTGAGGATACTTAGCTATTGCTAAGGGCCATGGTTTCTATGTTATTTTCTCCAGATACAAAGTCCTGAGTGAGAGCATCAGATTGGTCAAGGCTAAATTATATGCTGGTACTTTAGTTATTAGACGGCATCAATGGAGATGGGGAAAATGAAATTTGTTCTTCGGTTATTGAGGTGGAAATGGAGCTTGCTTTCATGTAGCATCACATAACAGGTCATTACTGTTAAATTGGAAATACTGAAAAAATTGGGTAAGAACAGCAATAACAATTATAAAAAGGAATGCACAACTGGTACATTCCTGGAAAGTGCGAAGAATATTAACTAGAAACCTGACCTATAGACACATGTGAGAAATTATGGCCTCTAGAAAGGGAGTTGTAAGGAAGTATGGAGAGAAAGCACCTCTGAGAGAGACATGGGAAGCGGAAACAGTATGTAGGCAGTTCGTAGGTGTGTGGGACGAGAGAGCGAAATCAAATTTATTGTTGATATTTATTTTGTTTTTCTTTTTCTTTTCAATACTGGGGAACAAATCCAGAGCCTTATTCATGCTAGGCGAGCGCTCTACCACAGAGTCACACCTCCAGCCTTTTTCATTTGATTTTGGATGCTAGGTGTCACTAACTTGCCTAGGACAGCATTAAAGTTGCAGTCCTGTTTCTTTAGCCTCTATTGGATTTTTATGTGCCTGGATTTTTGGTGTGGCTATTTCTTTTGGAAGTAATCCGAAGATTCCAAAGAATCTGAATCTTCTTTTAATTTTGGACATACTTATTTTCTTCCACTGTGAAAACTGTAAAGATGCAGTGTATATATAGGTGGTTATGAGGGACTAGGGTTTGAGGACAGATCAAGACTAGAGATGGTGCAGTTTCTCTGTCACAGTGGAGACAGCATTATACAGCTGGTCAGTACAGTGGCAGGAGCAAAATAAAAATGCCCATCTTCAATGAAGCTCAAGCAAATAACTTTGTTCACCCCTCACCCCTTCTGTGGCAGTCATCCAGAGCAAATCACTTCAAATCACTTCAACACTATAGTTTTGTTCAGCACCCAGTTTCAGAGATTTCAATCAATGGTTGTTGGACTGTGTTGCCTTTATGTTGTGCTGACTCAGTGTAGGAGTGTGTAGTAGTAGGGGCCACTCACTTCATGACTGTGAGGAAGCAAACAAGAGAGAAAAGAAGAATCTGGGGTCTTCAAGTCTCCTTCAAATTCATGTTTCATTGACCTAACTGCTTCCTACTAGGCCCCAACTTGTGTTTCAATCAGGGAAGTGAACTCAGGGATTCTCACTGAACTACATCCCAACTCCCACTGCCGCCAAGCCAACCCCCTTTCTTTTTTGAGGCAAGATCTTGTTTGGCTTAAAGTCGCATCAGCTTCCCAGAGTGGTGGGATTGTAAATATGGACCCCCATGCCTGGTTGGCTCTAAATTTTTAAGGTCTCATCAGTTTCCAATAGCACCACAGGCTGGCAATCAAGCTTTGGCAAGTGGGCTTTTGGTGGGACATTCAAGATTCAAACAGTAAGAATAGGCTTCTTTTAAAAACTAGAAGCCAGGTGTGGTGGTTCACTCCTGTAATCCCAGCACTGGGTGGGGGGGACTGAGGCAGGAGGATCTTTGTGAGTTCGAGACCAACCTGGGCTACAAAGTGAGCTCAAGGCCAGCCTGAACTGCATGGTGAGACCCTGTCTCAAACAAACAAACAAAAAACAAAACCTCCCCCACCAAAAACAAAAACTAGAACCCAAGTTTCTATGATTATTTTTATTAATGCATGTTTATTGTACATAATGATTACATTCCTCTTGGAGAGTTGGTACATGTACATAACACATTAACTCTTTGTCATTTCTTTCTCCTTCCCTCCTTTCCCCTACTGAGTGCATTTCTACTACACTGAAATCTCTAATCTCTGCCTCTTTAACTCAGAGATCTTATCCTTCACCTCTTATCAGCCATGCACTTTCTGTTGTCAGAGTCTGAATTGAGGTTTTTTTTTTTGATCATGATCTTTTAGCTGAGTGAAGTCAAAAAGCTTTCATCAATCACATTTCCTTTTTTTTCCCCCTTTGGTATCAGAGATAGAACTCATGACTTCACATTGGCCAGCTGGGTGATTGTGCCACTGAGCCAAACCCTCAGCACTCAACCATATTTCTTTTTTTGTGAAATTTAATAGTAAATATCAGCATTTTAGCACATGCTTATGGACTAAACTAAGTTATACATCCATCAGGTCTGGTTGTATGTAGGACTTGGATTTATTCAAATTTGGAAAAGGCAGAAGGTTGATAGGAAACAGAATGCCAAGTTACTTGAAATACCTGAATTAAGTAATCATATTAAGTAATATGATCCTAGTGCTACATTGAATTCCCTAGTGAATTAAAGAAGCAGTTTTCACAAATGCAACAAGGACAGGAATGACATATTTGAGTGGGCAAGGAATGGAATTTAGTACTCAGATACATTTTCTTTTTCCTGCAAGATCAGTGCTGCATTTTTTTTGTATATGTTTGTTTTTGGTACCAGGGATTGGACTCTCAACCTCACACTTGCCAGGCAGATGCTTATGCCACTGAGCTAAATCCTTGGCCTGTATTTTCTTGTTTTAAAATGATGTGGTATCCCAGAAGCTGTGGAGAATCTGGGAAGACTTTTATTTTTTTAAAATTTATTCTTACATCTTAGATCACAATCATCCCAATGAATTTGTTTTTTAAAGAGAATAAAACCAAGCAAAACAAAACAAAATAAAGCTAATCAAAACAACAGGAAATAAACAATGGTTACCACAATGCCTTGCATTGCCCCCAAAACATCTGCAGACACATTCAGACACAGTAAAACAAAACATTATAAACCAATAGAAACAAAACAATGAATGCAATAAAGGACTTCAAAACAGGATAAGAGTAAATATAAAATGGTGACCATAATATATCTTGCCATCTTTGAAACAGCCACCATGCCACTGGATATAACAAAACAAAACAAAACAAAACAAAACAAAACAGAATAAAATCCCACCCAATGAAACAGTGAAAATGACACAGGACCTCAAAACAAGACAGTAGGGAATCAACAAAGGCCACCACCCTCAGAAGGAGATCTACAGATGCTACACAGCATTTGTTATCCTTTGAAAAGATGACCAGACCTCTGACTCCAGATCTGCAAAGTCAGTGAAACACTGAACACTACAAGCATTAAATTGTATTTCACTTCAATAGCAATTACTGCATCCTGTGTTTCTCCAAATCAGCCAGTGGCTTGTGGCAGGGTGCGGGGGGTTGCTGGCTCTTCTTGTTTCCCAGCCTATGTCTGGTATCTATCTGGCTGTCCCCTGAGTGGCTTGTGCATGCCACCAATTTGCAGGGAGGGCTTCCTTCTTGGTCACTTCTTGTTCTCTTCTCCCCATCACAGGGAATTTGTACCTGTATGTGATATATCTTGGTTCTTTTTTTTTTTTGCTTCTTTTCATTCCCTCCTCTCCCTTCAGTCTCTTGTCCCCTCATTATTTACAAAAGCTTTGCTTTCACTTTTTCCTTCTTTTCTCCCTTTTTTTCCCTTTCTTTCCCCATCCCCTCCCTACTTCTCCTTTCCATTTGAACATTTTCTTCTCATTTCACAGTGTCTGTTATACATTTTGGTCCTTCTTTCTATTTTCACATGCAGCTTAGAAGAACACGTATTCTGATGTGGGTTACAACACTGTAGACATCTATTAAGTCAATTTGTTCAGAAGTTTGGTTTAGTTCTAACATTTCATTGTTGATTTTTTGGTCTGGTTGTTTATTTGTAAAGTGGGGTATTGAGGTGTCCTGTTGCAATTGTAGTAATGCTAGGGCTGGGGATTTAGCTCAGCGGCATAAGCCATTGTAGTAATGCTTGTTTGTTTTTTCATGTTCATTAATATTTGTTTCATGTATTTCAGTATGCTTGTATTTTGTGCATATATATTTATGATTGTTATCTCTTCCCCTTGGATTGTTCCATTTACAAGGATGTAGTGGCCTTCTTTGCCTCTCTTAGTCCACCTTGGCTTGAAACCCATTTTGTTTGCAAATAAAATAGCTAACTCTGTTTTTTTCCAGGTTCTTGTCACATGGAGTATTGTTTTCTAACCTTTCACATTTAGTCTATGAATTTCCTCTTGAATTAAATGTGTTTCTTGTACACACTATATTGTTGGATCTTGTTTCTTGATCCATTCTGCCAACCTGTTTCTTTTGATTGGTGAATTTAGACTATTTACCTTGATGATTATAGTTGATATGTATTGATTTATCCTGGTCATGTTATTTTTCAGTTATTTGTTCCCCTCTTTTTTCTCCCCTTTTAAATAACTTGCCTTGTCTGGTGGATTCACTTTTTTGGGGTTCATGGAATTATAGTCTTCATTATCTTTTTGAAGAATGTCCTTCAGAACACTTTGGAGTACTGGTTTGGTGGTCATGAATTTCTTCAGGTGTTCTTTGCTATGAAAGCATCTTATTTCTCCACCAATTTTGGATATAGTTTTGTGGGATAAATCAATGTGGGTTAGAAGTTATTTTCTTTTAGATTTTAAAATACTTCATTACAAGCTTTCTTTGACTTGAGACTTGTAGTGAGGTGTCTAATGTGATTTTGATATAATTTCTTTTACATGATTTATTTCTTTTTTTACAATAGTTTTTAATATTTTATTCTTGGGTTGAATTTCTGAAATCTTGATGATCATTTGTCTTGGTGTAGATTTGTTTTGATCATGGCCAACTGGAGTTATGTCTCACTAATCTGTATGTCAAATTCCTTTTCCATGCTTGGCAATTTTTGTCATTACTTCTGTGAATATTTTTTTAAATGACATTTGTGCTATCTCCTGCTATTTCACCGACTTTGACCAATCTTATGTTATTCTTCTTTGCATTATCTAGCAGCTGTTGGATTCATTTTTCATGATCCTTTGCTATTTTAAAGAAATCTTTCTTTTCATGGTCATTAAACATAGTCTTATCCTCTATGTGTGATATTCTGTTATCAAATTGGCTCAATCTGCTGCATAAAATTTCAATGGAATTTTTAATCTCCTGAACAGCTGAATTTGTTTCATGCATTTCATTTCTTTCCTATGTTAGGGGTACAAGGATTCCATTATTTTCCTAAGCTCCTCTTTTAAAAAAAATCTGTATGTGCTCCAGAGTCACTATCCATGTTTTTCATTACAGTCATCACCTCTATAGTTACCTGTAAAATTATTTCTGATTTGATTTTACTTATAGCCTCATTTGTCTGCTTTGTTACTTTTACTGTTACCACTGCCAAGAGTATAAGTGGTTGATTTTAGAATTGCTGCACCTCTTTGGTCTTTGGTGAATTGAAAATTTGGGGATCCATATTGTTTAAGTGTCTTTTCATTTTCTGGTTTTTTTAAAAAATTAATTCCTGGAATGATGCTTAAAAATTGCTTATGGTGGGCAGCTTTACTGACAATACTTAGAACCCTTAGGAAATCATTTGTCGGAGATGTTTTCCAGTGGTTGCTGGCTTTTGAATTTTGAGTTTGTTGCAAGATCATACCATTTCAATTTATTGAGAATGAGAAGTTGGGACCTATTTGGCCTAGCTCCTAATTCTTTGCCACTGGCCTGTTGTTTAATTTATGACCCTTAGGTAATCTCAGTTTTAGCATACCAGGAAGGACAAATGAGTAGAACAATTATGTCACCTTGGTTAAAGTAATGAAATTAGCACTAACAATACCATGAAACACAGCCTAGGGAATGATGAACTGAGGGAATTATAATTTTTCCTCTCTAATCATATGAATTATCTGGTGGCTATGTAAAAAAATCTAGAACAAACCAGAAAATTGTATACATGAAATATGCTGTCAATGCTGGGACTGGGAGGAATTGACCAACAAACCAACTAGACAGCCTTTCTGGTAAACTGCATAAGCCATATGGGATATTGGAAGAGAAAAGTCATATAGCATCTCTCAAGAACTGGCCATGCTGGGACTGGAAAGAGCTGACCAACAACCAATTAGCCAGCCTTTCTGGTAAGCCATGCAAGCCATGTGGGGCCCAGGAAAAGTCCGATAGCAATTCCTGTAAGCCTATCTGTGCTTGGGCTGAGAATAATCAACTCATCCCTCCCACCCCCTTGTAAGCAACTGATGGTTCAAAGGACAGGCTGAATTGATAGCAACTGAGCTACAAAAAGCAACTGAATGCTTGTATTGTTTGGTTGACTTTGCAGGCCTGGGGCTGGTGTTCTAAGCATCTATAGGGAGGATAACAGTATGCAATACAGCAAATACAGGGAATTTCCTTCTATTTTGTTTTTGAAGTCCAATGTTGTTCTCATTGTTTTGTTTTATTCTGATTAATTTTTTCTTTATTCAATATTCTGCTTTGATTGATTTTATTCTTTTTTTTTTGGTTTGATGTTGCTGTATCTGATGGAATATACAACTATTGGGAAGATAACAAGATACACTATGGTAGCAATTGTTGTTTTCCTACTATCCTGCTTTGAAGTTCTGTGCCAGTTTCATTGCTTTGTTTTGAATTGATTTATTCCATTTTGTTTTGTTGGGTTTTATTATCTATAAGATAAAATGAAATAAATTAAAAAAATGAAATATGCTGTCAGTATGATAACTTTACCAACAGGGAAGAAAATTTAAAAGGAGTTATGAGGAAAAATAGAGAAATAGAAGAAAAGGAAGAGAATAAAATTAAGGTTGGAGGACAAAAGGAGATTATGCAAACTTTGGGAAACTGGTAACAAAGAAAGTCAAGAAAAAGAAAAGAAAGAAATAAGAACAGAACACAACAACAGCAACAACAAAAACTAGAATGGTCACATTCATATTAAGAGAAGAATAAACAATTAAGAAAGAAAAGAAAACAAAAACAAAGACAAAAAATAAAAAAGAAGTGAAAAAATGTCTACTTCAGGGCATGACTCTTCTGCCTCTGGTAGACAAAGTGGGCAGACAGAGCCCAGATCCATGTTAATTAATCCCAGTGAGTCACCTATAGATTTGTGGTGGGTAGTAAATAATCCCAATAAGCTTGCACCTTTATTACCACTGAAGTTCAGGCTGGTTTCAGGCTGTGAGGTTGGAATCCAATTTGCAACACTCCATGCTTTGTACCTCTTTTCTGCTTGAATTTGGTTCTTTGCTGTCTTGAACTTGGCTTCTTGATCTCCTGCCAACTTGAAGTCAAACTCTCCCTCACCCTGACAATGGGAACCACTAGATGGACTAAGCCTACAGTTGCTCTGGATTCCAAGCTCAGTTGGTCCCTCTCCAAGATGGTTACTGGTCAATCACACTCTTCTGGGGAACATCTGAACCTGTCTGCAGTCTGTTGTGCCCACTGATTCATACTATTGTTTTATTGTTTCTTGGAGATCTGTGGGGTTGTCAGCAGTTCTGAGTGTTTGGAGGTTTGAGCTGTCCTTTCCATGCATTTAGTCAGGGCTCAGGGAGAAAGTGCTACTTGTCTCCTAACTCTTTTGCATTGAAGTATCTTAGCTCTTCTTGTGGACTTCAATTCTGGCCTCATACCCTTGTGGGGTTCCAGGGATCCTCTTTCCTCCTTTTCTCCTCACATTGCTATATTCCAGTGTATGGACACCAAATCTCTAAGGTGCTGTTTCTCTGCTGGTTCACCTCTTTGCCATCTTCCCAGAAGTCCTGAGCAAACCTTGAATATATCATCTTTCTTCTTAGCCTCCTGAGTAGCTAGGATTGCAGGCATGTGCCACCACTCCTGTCACAGTGTTCTTTATCAAGTATTCTCATCCACATATCAGACGGTACAATATCTTCTATTTGAAAAAAAAACAGTAATGCCATGTCTATGCCAAGTATTTTTCAGTTTCTGCTTTCAGAAAAAATTTCTTCAAATCATTTCATGTACTCTTTATTTCCTTTTCTTCTTGTGCTCATTGCACAGTATCATTTCCAACACCACCAAAACAGCTTTTATTAATCTGTTTTACAAACTCAATGGCCATTTGGTCTCACTTGACTCTTCAAACGTGTTTAATTTTGTTGATTACCATCTCATCTTGGAAAGTCTTTCCTCACTTGACCCTGATTCTTTGCCACTCTGTTTTCCTTATACTTCACTGGTATCCTTCTGTAGCATTTCACAGTGTTAACCACTTCCTCCAGCTTGAACAGTTGCTTCCTTTGGCTGTAGTAACACCAGCTTTTCTGGTTTATTTGTCACTTTTTGATAGACTACTCAGTATTCTTTATAAGCTTCTCTTGATTTTATTTTCTGAATCACTAAATATCATAGTTAAGGAATTTCTCCTTGGGTTCTTCTTAGTTTCTTCATGTTCTTATTTATTTAGTAAATATAGTGTTGAGGTTATTTGTGAACATTTATTAACAAAAGAATTGGGATGCAGCAGACAACCAAATAAGCTGATTGTTGAAATGAAGTATAATTTAATAGAAGTCAACAGAAAATATAAACACATAAAATATAAGAGAAAGAAAAATAAAGCATAATAAGGGTAGAAAAATACCTGAGGAGGGGCCCAATTTTTAAATATTTTTTTATTTTAAAGAAGATAAAACAGAATAAAACCAATCAAAACAAACCAGTGTAAGAGATACAGGCCTAAAAACATTATAAAATCAATAATAGTTACCATAACACCTTTTGATGTCTTCAAAATAGCTGCAGATAACTTTAGACATAGTAAAACTCAAACAGAACAGAATAGAAACAGTAAAAACAAGACAATGAATGCAATAAAGGACTTCAAAACAAGCCTATAGTAAATCCAAAATTGCTACCATAATACATCTTACTATCTTTGAAATAGCTGCTCCTGCCATTGGATTTGACATAAACAAAACGAAAGAGAAAAAAACCCAACCCAACAAAACAATGGAAACGATGTAGGACTTCCAAAACAAGACCATAGGGAATCAACAATGGCCACTACCCTCAGAAAGAGATCCCCTCTAGATGCCACACTGTGTACCACTATCCTCTGAACCCATGATCAGACCCCTGGGCCCTAGTGAAACACCAAAGCACCACAGGCATCCAATTGCATTTCGTCTCCATAGCTATCATCACAGCCTGTGTTTCTCTGGATAAGCCAGTTGCTTACAGAGTGGGGTGGGGTGAGGGAGTAGATGGTACTTCTTGTTTGCAGTCCATGCACTAGAAGGGGCTGGGGTCTGGCTATTCCAGTCCTGTAGGGGTCCACACATGGTTCTGGTTCTCAGACTGGGTGTGTGTGCTGATGTGTCCTTTGCTCTCTCTACCCCGAGTTGGCAAATGGCGCTGACTCATGGAGAGAGGCTAGGGTCTGGCTGCTCCAGTCTGGTGGGGCTCTATACATGGCTGTGCTTCCCAGTCTAGGTTTGCTTGCTGATGTCAGGGAGCAAATTTTATGTGGAGGTCAGGGAAGTTTCTGGAAGAAATAAAGTAAGTTTACAGATAGTCTGGATGTGGTCATTTCATAAACATGAGATTGTAATATGACAAGTGATAGAAGTAAGAGGATGACAGTTATGTGCAAAAAAAAAAGCAAGAAAGCTAGTATATCTAGAGTGGAAAGACAAAGAAGAAAGATAGGAAAAGGAATAAAGAAATAGAGGTCAGATTAAGGAAAATCTTGTGAATCATGGTTGTCCTTCAAAAAAATTTTTCTTTCTTTCTATCTTTTTTTTCTTTTTTTGGCACTGGAGATTGAACTTACAACCTTGTACTTGCCAGGCAGGTGCTTGTGCTACTGAGCTAAACCCTTAGACCTGCCTTCAAAAATTTCTGCAAGTTAGATGTAAAACTACAAGGAAGTTCTGATCATGAGGTGCTGTGCTTCTAAGGTTAACTTTGCTAAGTGAAGAATAAATGACTTCAGTAAAATGATCAGAGGAGTAGGGAAGTGAATCTGAGAGACCAGTTAAGGGGGCATTGATGCTGAGGGTTTAGCTCAGTGGCATAGGCTCCTGCTTGGCAAGTGCAAGGTTGTGAGTACGATCCCAGGTATATTGCCCTGTGAGAAGTAGTGGAAGCTTGCATTAGTTAGTGATGGAGAAGATGATAACCAGTCAAATTCTGGATATGCTTCTTTTTTTAAAATCCATTTTATTTGTAGATAAAAATGGATATCTGTGGTAGAACTGATAAAATTTCCTGAAGGTTTGGATATAATGTCTGAGAATAAGAAAGCAGTCAAAAGTAACTCAAAATTTTGGGATTGAGCAATTGATGGGCTGGAGTCACCATTATTTGTCTGGAGGTGACAGTTCTAAGCATGTGGGTGATATTAGGGTAATGAAGCCTTTGGTTTTAGCTGGGCCTGGTGGCACCTACTTGTCATATCTACTTCTTAGAAGGCTGAAGCAAGACTCAACTTTGAGGTCATCCTGGGAAACTCGGTGAGATTCTCTCTAAAATAAACAGCTAAAGATGTAACAGTGCTAGAGCATTTGTCTAGCACACTTAAAGTTCTAGTTTAAATCCCCAGTACCACAAATAACAATAATTTGTTTTTGCTCATTAGAAGTTGCACCTATTAGATATCCAAGTGTACATGTCAACTAAATAAGGGAGAATAGTATTCTGGAGTTTAAAGGAGTGATCCCTGCCAAACATATATTTAGGTACAATCAGATAATATTTGAAATCATGGAACCAGATAAGAGTTAACTAAAATGAGTGATGGAGGTCAGTGTGGAGTGCATGAACAAAAAAGTTAGAACCACGGATGCTGCACATCTGTGTGGCCTCATCTTGTCTAACACCATGCACTCTGAGTTTACCTCCATTGCTTCCTTGAGTCCCAGCAATGTCAACTGTGCTACTAACGTTTCCAATATTGAGAGGTCAGTGTAGAAGCTGTGAGCACCTTTCACACTCGGTAGCCACTGAAGGAAAGGCTAAGGGAACATCAGAAACTTATTGTTCAAGGGAAAATTCAATAGACTTGGCCACAAAGAGTTCCTTTCAAAGATGTGGAACTTTAATGGAGAGAACTGCCAAATCCTTTAGAGGTTCTGCTGCTAAGAAAGGAGTAAGAGGATGAAAACTGCCCACAGAGCAAGGTTGTATCTGAAGCTGCCTTGCATGTCAGACCCTTTGTTGTAACACTTGCAGTATTACCAGATTAGAATGGACATGTGTTGGATAAGTATAGCCAACTCAGTGGTAGACTTTATGTTATATCAAAAGAAACTCACAAGAGGAGTATGTGGGAACTGGAATTATGTGGTTTGGGTCTTCTCCATTTTGGCTTGTATTAAAATTACATTTTCTTCCTTCACTGCTGTTTATGTTAGTCAGCTTCTTATTACTATAACAAAATACTTGAGATAATTAGAGAAAGATTTATTTTGGCTCAGAGTTTTAGGGATCCAGTCCATGGTGGAGATGCCAGATGGCAGTAGTGAGAAGTGTTTAACAGACCAAACCAGCTGTCCCATGGCCAGAAAGCAAAAGAGAGAGGAAGGCCAGACTGTGATCCAGTTCTTATCTCTCGGAGCTTTATTCCAGCTATCTATGGGCTGACCTTCAGCATTATTTTCTAAAGTTGATAGCACTTTCCAAAGGGCCACCCCCTGGAATAAGCCCTGAACATGTGGACCATAAGGAAACATTGCTTATTATTCACACTCTTCCTCCATTGCTGGCATCCCTCCTGAGGATATGTGTCTTCTGGCTTTGGGAAGATGGTACAGAGGACTGGTTTTTACATCAGCCGTGGAGTGGCAGTACTTCTGTTACCATGAGTATCATAGAAATATCAGCTGAAAGAATCATACATTGCATTGGAGTTTAAAATCATTTTTCTCAAAGTTCTCTAGTAGCACATGTGTATTTTGGAAAAAAGATATGTTTTTATAAGATTGAGTAAGTGGTAAACCACAACCGGTAACAAAAACTGTTTTGTTTTAAAATTGAGTATTATTGCCTTATAGTTAAGGTGTTACAACATTATATTTTGAGATAAATATACATTGTTGCTACAGTTAAGCTGATTAACACATTTATGGCTTCAAACACAGCAATTCTTTTCTTTTTCTTATTTTTTGCAGTGGTGGGAATTGAACCCAAGACCTCATGCAGAGGAATTAATATATATCTTTGAGACAAAATCTTGATATGTAGTTCAGATTGGCCATGAACTCACTATGTAGTCAAGGCTGACCTTGAATTCTCAGTGATTCTCCAGAGCATTGAGATTTCATGTGTGAACCACCACTCCTATCTACTCATAGAAATTCTTAATTTCCTCTTCTTTATAACTGGCATAGTAGCTTATAGCCATAATTGCTGCAAATTCAGGGTCACCTGGACTACAAAATGAGTTCAAGGCCAGCCTGAACTGCATAGTGAAGCTCTGAAAAAGACAAAAAACAAAACAACAACAAATACCCAACACAAAAATTTTATAATAGCACAAATCAAAGATACTTTTAAACATAAAGAAAAATGTTTTCAGCAGCTCATTCTCAAATATAGATTAAAAAAGTTAAATGAATACTACTCTAGATGATTCTTGATATCTTTCAATATTTATGTATTTTAAAACAAAAAGGTTGACAATATACACACTGATAAGCAAAAATTTCTGAGTGGAGATGTCATAAAGAAACCAATCATCTGAAATGTATAATTATGAGCTGCTAAATTAACCAATCACACTTGGAAAGTGTTCTTCAAATTATTACTATCCACTGAGCAGAGTGCTAAATGTTGTTTGGTAGAAATTAATACCTATCCAAAAGGGACATAACAATGATTTATGTGGGGGCTGATTCTGTCAATTTTAGTTATGTATTTATTTATTATAACTTTTTTTTGAGACAAGTTTTCACTATGTAGTCTAGGTTGGTCTGAATCAACTATATAGTTCAGGCAGACCTCAAATTCATGGAAATCGTCTGTTCTCAGCCTCCTGAGCACTGGGATTACAGATGTGTACTTCTATATCAGCTGTCAGGTTTCTAATGTAGAATCAAGGTTGTAGAGAAAATCAATGATAGCAGTTTTGCTCTAGTTGTTCCACAGGGGACATCCTGAAAATTGTCTAAGTAGTGACTAAATCTCAGACAGAAATGTACTCAATGATAAGTTCAAGTTGCCCTTTGATGGAGAGAAATGCTGTGAATTGGCAGGGAAAAAGTTGTGTGACATTTTAATATTTATACTTTAAAGATTTATTCACACGGGTTGTAGAAAGACAGCTCTGCATAATGTGGAACTATATTCTGGAAGCTTGTTGTAAAACTTGCCATTGTTGTTAAGTTTCAGGATGCTGAGTATCTCTGTTCTCTTGGAAACAATATAGCTCACAACCATTTATCTTCTCTTCTGATCTTTTAAGCTTAAAGGAATTTGGTTCATTCAGGAGGGGAATAATCAACAATCTTTATTTATTCATCAGAATTCTAAATCAAAGTTGGAATTAGTCCTTTTAGAGGCTGATTAGGACTTTCTCAAAAGTGAATTTATGTGATATTCTTGATGCCTATAACTCACATGGAGAGGTACTAGATTTACGTGTTTTCCAAGGTCTTGATAGTCTAACAGTATTATACATCTATGTTTCTTTTAAGCAGTTCACTACTTAGTAGAATCTTGGCAGTATTTATTGGTTTGATTGGTTTGTATACACATATGCTCTGGTGGCTAATTGCTTACAACTTTATTTGTCTAAATTATACCAAGAAATTCAGAATTACTTGCAGAGTAAAATCCTTTCCCTTACTTCTGTACTACACAAAAACAATATTTTGCAATTCTAAAATTTATTTGGAATCAGAATAGACCCAGAGTAGCAAAAACAATTCTGGGCAACTAAGACAAGGCAGGGGGCATCAAAACACCTGATTTGAAATTACACTGTAAAGCTACTGATAAAAACAGCATGGTACTGGCAAAAAGCAGACCCAAGGATCAATGAAACAGATTAGGAGATGCAGAAACAACTCCAAACACACCCAGTTATCTTATATTTTTGATGAAGGAGCCAAACACATTCCTGAAAGAAAGATAACCTCTTTAATAATTGGTGCTGGAAAAACTGGCTTTCTACATGTCAAAGACTAAAGTTAGAAACATGTCTATCACCATGCACTAAACTACAATAAAAAATCTAAATATTAAAATGGATACACCAAAGCCACTGGAAGAGAGAATACGTAGAACTCTTAAAGATATAGGTGTAGGCAAAGACTTTGCAAGCAAGCAAACAAACGAAACCATTTTCATGGGATATATCGCAAAGAATCAACAACTGGGATCTCATTAAAAGCTTTTGCACATCAAAAGAAATCATCAGCAAGATGAAGAGACAACCAACAGAGTGGAAAATAATTTTTGCCAGCTGTTTCTCAAAGAACTAATGTCTAGAATAGATGAAGAACAAAGAGTTAATATTTAGAATATATAAAGAACTAAAAAAAACCCCAAATATAAAAACTCATTCCAAAAATGGACATCTGAGATGAATATATAATTCTCAGATGAAGAGGTAGAAGTAGCATATAAATATATGAAAATATGTTCAATATCACTGGTCACTCAAGAGTTGTAAATTGAAACAGCACTGAGATTCTGCCTCACTCCAGCAAGAGTGATTATCATCAAGAAATGAACCAATTGGAGCTGAGGATATAGCTCAGTAGTATAAGTGCCTGCCTGCCAAGCCACAAGGTCCTGAGTTCAATTCCCAGTATCAACAACAGCAACAGCAACAACAACAACAATAACAACAACAAATCAGCCAATAACAAATGCTGGAGGGGCTGTGGGAAAAAAGGAACCATTTTCTACTCTTGGTGGGACCTTCATCTCTAATTTTCCTTCCCATTTATAGCTCCTTTTCTTCTTTCTTCTGCTCTGGTTATCCTCCTCCGCCAGTGTTACCAAAACCCCTTTCTCTTCCACCTCAGAGCTTTACAAAAATGTTCCTTCTGCTTAGAGTATTTTTACTGCTGCCTTCTCATCTTTCAACTCCTTGAATATTAGCTGAATTTCAAATCTAGCTCTCTGTGATATATGGCTCCAAACTCAGACAAGAAAGGCTACCCCACCTCTGTTACTCTCCACATCCTTGGTTGTCACGGGCATTGTCCCCATTACAAATGTTAAATGCCTGTGTTGCTTCACTAATTAATTGTTACTCATTTTACCCATTGCTTCACAAGGAAATGTTCAGGGGCTAGTTTTGTGCACTGTGGCCTCATATACACACCTTGGCATCGTGGTGGGTTCATGATAGGTAACTCTGGGTGAAGGAATGAGTATCAGGGTCCTGCCGTGGTTTTATTAAGCCAGGCATTAAATGTGGCTGTTTTTGGGATTCTATTTTCTAGTGATAAAACATCTCAATTATTTCATCCTTTGATTTCTCAGGTAATTAAAAACTTTGATTGAAAAAAATGTGAAGACAGGAATTTACTTACATTTAGGTCCGAAGCTCATATTAGCCTTGGAGACTTGTGACAGCTTTATAACAGACCAAATGTCATTTGTTTCCCAGCACCAAACTTTGGCAAGAAAAGTTCTCTGCTAATTCAAGTGACTAGGAATTTATGCAATTTCCTGTGAAGAAAATTATCCTTTGGATAGCAGGAAGAAATATTTTATCCCTTTACCTAAACTTAATCGTTTTACCAGAATCCAATTCTTCTTTCACTTGATTTTCTTTCTTTCTTTTTTACAGAAAGCAACTGTGTCTGCTATGTTTAAACCCCTTACATTTAAAATTTTGCCTTTCAAACACATGATGTCCCAGGATGTGTATACTGAATAACCAGAAATAACTCAGTGACATATTCTTGCTTATATCATACAAATTTCCAACGTGTGACTCATTGGTTTAAAAAAGACAAATGTGAACCAAGAGCAAAACAGAGGACTTGATGTCCTTGTGCATGAGAGGGAGGTGAATCACTGCTGCTGGCGGAGCCTCAGGAGTCAGGGGTGCCTGCTTTATGGGTTTAAATGACCCTCGATGCTTCCTGTCAGGCTCCACTCACAGACTCACTTGCTGGCGTGCACACACACACACACGCACACACACACACACACACACACACACACATCCAGAATACTACTGGCTTCTTACTTTAGAAGCTGTTTTAGGCTGGAAGGCATATGTATAAGGAAGAAAGCAACAGTCTTTGGAGGATATAACTTGATATAGGAACATATTAGAGGGACCCAGAATGTCAGCAGTGGCATTTTCATTCTCAGTTTTCAAAGAGTTCTATTTCCCTCTCTCCTTCCACCATCTGTCTTTCTTACTCTAGCAAATGTCATTTCCTATGGCGTTTAGTAGGCTATGAAGTAGGATTGTTCTATGATGAATTTGGGTGTAGTTTGATGATTTTATGGAGCGTCTCCTCCTCTCTCTCATCCTTATCTTCTTTTTTTCTCCCTTTATCTTTCTCTTTCCCTTCCTTCCTTTTCTCTTGCCTTTCCTCTATCCTTTCCTTTTATTTATTTTTAAAAACAGAGCTGGTATGAACACTACATCATTCATGAAAACTTTGTTGTGACTCCTATGCATTTGCCTCTAAATCTTGGACTGAGGTTTGTGAAAAGAATGGGTTCTTAAATGTGTAATTTTTTAACTTGTTATTAAAACACAGCACACAGGTTCTTAAGGATTTGGTTAGAATTTAACTTCTGTTGGGTGCATGCATGTACTGTGTACTGATGCGTGTGTGCAAAAGGAATGAAAGCAGTAAAGGAAGATGTGAAGGGCAGGGAACAATGAAACGGGAAAGGGCAAGAAGCCACAATAACAGTATCCATTTATATAGCATTTGCTGTGGGTCTGGAACATTTTCAACTATATATATATATATATATATATATATATATATATATATATTATATAATATATTATGTATATATTAATTACTTTGATTTTCATTTTATCCACAACAGGGCAGGCTTTTTCCTCTATCCATTTCATATATGAGAAAACTGAGGCATCCAGAGGTTAAGGCCACACAGTTACTAAGTGTCAGAGAGAAGCAGTTCTCACTCCAAGGATTATATTCTGCTGTTTTCTCTTAACTGAAACTCAAAATAGATTTGTTACATAATAGAAGGGAGAATCTTTCATGAAATATTAGAACCAGGTTTAACCATTTTCTTTGAGGGGGAAAGAGCTAAGGAATTTGGCAGTGCTTCAGCACAGCAAGGCGGGAGCTTCCAGGAGGTAGCGGTGTGGCCCACCTGAGAAGGTGGCCAGCTTTGCAGCAGGGTGAAGCCTGGTGGAAAGAGGCCAAAGAGAATCCAGGATGTTGGGGAAAGGAGAGGCTGTCTCAGCCGTGGTACACTGCCTGTGAGGAGGTGCACAGGGACATCCGTGCTGGGAAATTTCAGCCACCTCAACTTCCTGACTGACTCCCCAGGAGAGAGTGAGGTTGAGGTGGAAGGACAGGATTTCGTCTTTTCACAACAGGTCAAGTTCGTGGAGCTGCTGGAAAGGGACTGCCTACCTTAGGATGATGATCTTTTATAATTTAGCAACCTCACAGAAGATTAGATAGAAGCAAATTGGCTTGTATTTTAGAGATGTTTTAGAATCAACCACATTGCTTTTCTCAAAACAAAACAAAACAAAACAGTGCTTATTCCTGTAGGCTTCCTCTTTATATTTTTTAGGGTACTAGGAGTCAAACTCAGTACCTCATGCTGCCAGGCAGGTGCAGCACCACTGAGCTAAGTCTTTGTTTTTTAAAAAAAGGGCTTTAATACTTTAACTGTAGTTTATTGATAGAGTCACTTTCTCAGATTTGTGGATCCCCCCTGATCCCTGTCATTTCTCATCTGTGTGTGCAGGTTACTTACTCCATGTTGGGTCACCTTCTTTGAGAAGGAAATGATCTTAAATTTTTCCCCAACTATTTCAGAGAATCCTTGTTCATTTTGAGTTGATAGCTTGCTTTAGGAAGGCTCAGAAAATTGACAACTATATTCCTCCGGTTGTCTTCAGGAAGAAAAAAAAAGCTTGCTGAGTGCTATGCAGCATAGGACTTTAACCTTTTGAATTTTTTGTTTGGAACTGAACCATACTGATTTGTGAACTGTTGTGGGTTCCACACAGGCAAAACCTTGGTGGCGGTTCCAGTATCCAGGAGAGGAAAAGCAAGAGATTTTTAAATTTCTTCTCTTGGCTTTTAATACAACATGAATAGAAAAAAATATTATTCCTTTCTTATATTCTTTAAAAATTTTCAATATTATTGCTTCAAAGTGGGTACTAATACATTCATAATATTGGATATTTTTTACCATAAGAAAGAAGACCATGGGGAATAGCTACAGAAATACATTTCTAGGCCAGGCATGATGGCACATGCCGTTAATCCCAGCATTTGGGAGGCTGAGGCAAGAGGATTTCTGAGAGTTCAAAGCCAGCCCCAACTACAAGGTGAGTTCAAAGCCAGCCCGAAATGTATTATGAAACCCTATCTCAAAAAGACCCCCCCATAATAATATATATAAATATATATTTCTACAATCCCAAATGGAACTGAGAAGATGAGAAAATATTAGCAATGCAGTTAACAAATACACAAATGTCACGCCTCAACTCCCCCAAAAAACACCACCAGTAATCAACGGATTAAATATTTCCTGTCTACATATGCTATAAAATCATGTCTCTTGTATTCAAACTGGACTAACCCAAATACGGGAGTCTATTGTCTTTTAGTTTGGAAAGGATGCTAAAGTTAATTTACATGATTGGAATTTTCTGGAGTTAGATGTCTACCAGTTTAAACTAAAGCCAAATGCCATCAAATATCTTCTCATTTAATATTCTAGTCTTCTCTGCCCATTCTTTTTTTTCCTCCTTTCCTCAAATTCATGCACTTTCATCAAATAACAGGGAATGCTAAACTGAGAATTTCTCTTCCAAAGTTCGTGTAGCAATCTTGAGTGAGGTCTTTGATTGGATTGATTGGGTGACATAGTCACACCTGGAGAAAGCGAAATGGAATCCAAGTTAGCTTGGGTTGAAGATTCGTTATAGAAGTTGTCATGGTTTATGTCAGTGGCCCCCAAGCATTATGCAATTGTGGACTTGACCAAATCTAGAATTTGTGACTGGTTCATTGTCTAGCACTCAGATCGGTGGTGTGAGTGTGTCACCTGCCCAGGGGTGAAGCCAGGATACAACGTATTGGTGGGAAGAAGATGTGTACCTCTCTCTTGTGCCAGTTTTGTGCCTTGCTGTTTGCAGCCAGGCATGAAGAATGGCCCACCCTGCCACCATGCCATTTGGAACCAGCTGAGTAGGGACTGAAACCTCCAAGAACTGTAAGAAATAAACCTTTCCCTAACTTTGGGCATCAGGTATTTTGTCTCAACAATGAGTAAAAAGTAACTAAGACAGAAGTCATAGATAAATAAATTATGGTTTATTGAATATATAATGACACATTGACAATTAAAATAAAATTACATTTGGCAGTATTTATTTCACCAAATTTTATAAAACATATAATTTTCCATTTTATAAATGTCAGTTGTGTTTATGGAAGACTTACAGGAATGTTAAACTCATCTTTCACAAGATAAAGGGCCTCATATTCCCTAAATTTTTATACAGATTCAATGCAATCAAAATACATAATTCACAAATCTAGAGAAAACACCCTAAAATTCATGTGGAACTGGAAGAGATCCAGAATAGCAAAAGCAATCTTGGGCAATGAGAGCAAAGTAAGAGGCATCGCAATACCCACCTTCATATTGTGCAGTACTACAAAGCCGTGGTGATGAAAATGGCCTGGCACTAACACAAAAGCAGACACGTAGTTCAGTGGAACGGAAGAGTGGGCACACAAACATCCCCAGACAAATCCAGGTCCTTGCTACTTGATAAATGGTCGACAGGATACATAGGAGGAAAGATGGCCTATTCAACAAATGGTGCTAGGAAAACTGGTCATCTGCTTGTGGAAGACTGAAGCAGGACCCCTGTCTCTCACTATGCCCTGAACTAAAATCGTAGGCTCCACTCCAAACTTGCTGTATTGAAATTAGCATTTTATCAGGGTCCACTAAGGACTGAAAGCGTCTCCTGGATTTGAATACAGAAACATCATGGATAAGGTCATTCCGGAAGGGAGGCTCTGAAGGGGCAAGGGTGTGAGCCCTCAGTATCCCAGTGATTGACCAGGCTGTCACTGAGCCTTTCCAACAGAGGAGAAATGGAAACCAGCTGGTGCAGAAGGAGAAGCGAAGAGACTCTGGCGCTCAGGTGGACCTAGACAGAGAGGGTTGAAGTGCTGAGAGCAATTAGGAAGCCGCCACTAAAGCCGGAAGCGAAGCCTCTGGGTTTTGGCACTAGGGATGGTGAGGGAGAAGCTCTACGAAACTTCTCGAATTCGTGTTATTTCAGTCAACTAACCTAAGCGGATATAGGTGCGGTGATGGAGAGAGAATGAAGCCTAACTCTGCATCTTTCAGGTGTCCACTACCTTTCAGCTTTGATAGCCTCCGGGGCTGGTGTTGCCTTAGCCACAAAATTATGTTTAAAATATCGAGGGGCATCTCCACAGCTTCCAAGAAATGGATTTTACCCTCATATGATTTTTCGTAACAGCAGATTTGACTTACACTCCTGTTACAAAGGAATGCTTAGGATATCTGTTTTGTAAAGATTAGCCAGAAACATTTAATGTGTATTGCCTACATTATGCTGTAACTTTCTGTATTAAAAATTAATATCCTGAAATAATTCATGCATGTTACATTTCAGTTAAAAATACTTTAACAAATGTTTGTGCTTGAAAATTATTGTCTTAAAATTTATTTTTCTACGTGAAAGTCATCAAAAATGTACTTTAGGGCTGGGGATGTAACACCCAGGGCTCAGTGGTAGAGCCCTTGCCTAGCAGGTGCAGGGCCCTGGATTCAGTTTCTAACACTGGAAAACAAAAAACAAAACAAAAAAAACCTACACAAATATACCTATACTGACACTTCTAATTAATTTTATGATTACAAAGAATTTAACATTAAGAACATTAAATATTAAAATCAAACATCCTTTCCATTTTAAATAAAATAAAAAATGGTGTATACACTGCTTGTGTATTGTGTAGCTGAGGAATTCAGGACTGAAAACCCTTAAAAGCTAAGATATTCCTGACAAAATGCTCTACACAATCATGGTTAATGTTTTCTGGCCAGATTGGCGTTTCTTGTTACACAGTGTTGTTGTGTTCTATAACTGACACGGCAGTCTCTTGAGTTCAAGAGCAAAACTAAAACCAGGAAACTCCTTGTGTCACAGCATCTCTCCCTTCTTGCTTCCTTCTTAGGTAGTTCCCGTTCATGCCAGGTAGGCTGGAGCTCCTTCCTTGCAGGGAGGACTACAAACTGCAGTCAGATGTAGGAATTAGTTAATCAGGTCTCAGAACCAGGACTTAATTAGCATGCTTGCAAGAAAGAACAAGTGAAAATTATTAAGCTGCATTCTTCATTCTTGTTTCTATTTTTAAAGAGGAAATTGTGCATTAATCAAGACCCGTGCTAGAGCTCAGAGGCATATTTTGGAAATATCCCCAAATCATAAGGAGACATTTTTTTTTCTTTGCTCTGTTTTGATAAAAACACCCTTGACTACTTGTGATGCATATATGGTATGACATAGTTCAGCCTGCACTGTGCCAGAGAAAGGTACACTAAGTTTTGGTTATATTAAGAAATTTTCTTATTCAAAGTATAGCAAACTATAATCAGTGTTAGGCATGCATTTCCTAAAATTGAAATAGAAATGTCCAAAATCCATTTTCTAAGCTGAATGAAAGGTCAATTAAAAGACTTAAGATAATTCTAAAAAGGGCTATGTGGGTAGATAATATCTGATGAGGAAAAATTACTTTGAGAACAGCATTTTACAGGGGAGACAGACTTTAACTGGTCAATGTGATGTTCAAACTATATTTAAGAAAAGAATGGTGTTTGTCTTCAGTTAAGAATGGAAAAATTACTCATGTTTCCTGAAAAGCAAGGAACTATAAATACAATATTCTTAGAAAATACTTAGCAATCAATTCTCTAGTTATTTTTAATCCTAATAAACATTATGGAAACAAAGAACAGACATAGAATATAATTACTCTTTATGAATTTATCTTCTTACATGATTCTAAAACAATAATTTAAATTTTTGTTTTTTAACTCTCTCCATTGATGCTAGACATTTCCTTTCAAAGGAGATTAGATGTTGGCGATGTGGAATCCTGAATGCTCTCTTGCAAAGCTGTATTTGTTCAACATACAGGCACTGTCTGTATCCTACTGTTCTTTCAGTCACCAAGGTCATAGAGACTTGCTTTTTACATTTCAGTTTTTATCTTTATTATGAATGTCTTTGTGTTGTGGATGATGTAGCTATTATTTAAAAAAAACTATTTCTTATTCTGCAGTACTGGGGGTTGACCTCAGGGCATTGGTGCTGAGTAACATCTAAAACCTTTTTAATTTGTATTTGGGGCAATAAAATTGCTTGGTAAATTGCCTGGGCTGACCTTGAACTTGTGATCGTCCTCCCACAGACTGCTGAAAAGTATAAATTACAGACATGAGTCATTGTACCCAGTTTGGTCTTGCTTTTAGAGCACATTATTGTTATCAATTCTTTTGGAGTCTAAAAGCTATGTGAGGAGAGACAGAGTTGTGTGTGTGTGTGTGTGATTCTTTAATCACTATAAAGTTTTAAACACAGTAACCCAAGGGGAAAATAACTTGCCAAGTAAGTGATTGAAGCTACAGGTGAAGGCATTGTTAGGATTAGGAGAATCTGCCTGGGGATTGAGAGATAGGATTTATTAAGCAGATGGAAAAATAGTGATCATAAGAAAATTAGGAATGTATGTTCTTTAGGGGAAATTTTTGTAGGCAAGCTTTCAAGCAGATAAGCTTATATTTTCTCCCTGAATCGCAGAGGAAGTGTGAGTCTTCTTTAATTCTCTTTCTTAAGAGTAGGCCACAGCAGTACGGTTTTCTTTGTTGTCTTAACACTTTATTTAGACATTTCCCTTTTCCTGACATCTTTGTAAAATTTCTTATTCTCTGAAAAAATAATCTAAGTTTTTTTTACCAGCTGATTCTGACTTCTCATCCTCTCCAACTGCCACAATAATAAATACACTTCACCCAAGACAAAGTTCCCTTAAAATCTCTTTGAAACCCAGTAACCAAGACCCTGTTTAACCAGACGGTTTTCCAGAGCTTTCAGTATTTACTGACACATTCATTGTCACAACCTTCATTTATTTCTTCTTTTCCTCTTTCTTTCTCACCACTTTCTACTTTGTGTGCTTGTGTTCCTTTGTCTCATTAGCAATAATGTGCTTAAAGGAAATGCAGAACAAGCAGGCCAAGACTGATGACACACATCATGGCAAAGATAGCCTGCTTTTGGCCTCCTGGCAAAGAGTTCACAGTTTAGTCAATAAGAAATTATAAACAGACCCTGAGGTTCAAAGATAGTGAACATGGTTTTCACCTCCACCTTACCAAGGAAACTCTGCCACAGACATTAGGCCAGTGAATCCAGGGCATCTGTCAGCTGAACTCAAATTTCTTTTGTGCTTCCTCAGATGATGCTTTTCCACAAGGCCAATCACACACTACTGCTTTCTGTTTTCATATTGAGTAAAAAGAAGTGAGAAACCCTCATTTGGAAAATTAAGTATTTTTAGTCACAGTGCAGTCAGTATTTGGTATTTGTGGCTATCAAGTTTAGTGTGCGTAGGCTGATGGAGAAAGAATGTGTCAGGTTGAGGTACAGAGGTACTAAAAGATGTTCTCCAGAATAAAGCCCTAAAATGCATTTTTCTTACAAAGCAAAAACACTTCTTACATTTCTTTTAAAAACTGAAAGGTCCAAATAATATACTGATAGGTGCACATCAGCAATGATTCAAGTAAATTTTTTTTCATGGAAATGGATCTGAAGCTAAGGTTAGATTATCTGTATCTGTCTGTCTGTCTTATCTAGCTATCATTTATGTACCTGTCTATTTCAAAGCCAGGTATACAAAAATGCATAGAGCATAATTTTTACCTTTGCAGAATTGAGGCTAGGAAGAACAAAAGTTAAACAATTTATGTATGACATCCTCATTTGGGTGCTGTGTTAAAAATAATTGCAACAGTGTCCAAAGGGCACAGAGGATTACTAACACTGCCAGTAGTTGGGGGAAGGTTGGAATGAAGAAAGAATAGGAGAGAAGGGATTTTGAATGACTTCAAGCAAGTTATGCCTGGGGATTCATAGATGCCATGCAGCAGGATAAAAAGTAATCTATCAGTGCATAGGCATATTCTCAAGGCTCAGTCTGTGAAGTTTCAAGTAGAATTTATGAGAAATGTAAATCTATGGCTCATTTCAGATCGACAGCCTCAGACACTTTGGAGGTGGTGTCAAGCTAGCCTGGGTTTTTAGAAACCCTATAGGTCACTGTGGTACATTGGGAATATTTAGCTTTACTGTGTAGGCTTTCAAATTGGACTACATTAGAATGTCCTGGGGGTGTAAAAATTTGATAGTTAACCTCTATCCTCCAGGTAAGATTTAGTTGGTCTGTAGAAATTGGGACTCTTAGAGATTGAAAAAATTCTTTAATTTCACTTTGATAAATACAGAAATCACTATGTGGGTCAGTCTGACACTAAGACCCACATTTGTCGATTTTGTTGCATGAACTTCTCAATCTGTGTGGCAGCAGAGGCTGAGCTAATGACCCTGGAAGGTGTGACTTTGTGTGAGAAGCAGACTTAAAAAATGCTCACTTTATGTTACTTGTAACAAATGCTTTTGTTTGTAAATACATGAGTGATCTAGACTTACTGTAGTAGACCTTTGTTACCAGCAAATCCAATAGATGGGAATACCATATAGAACCCCAAAATGAGATCAACTTGAAACACAGCAATATTTCCACTTAACACAAGAGTTTACGTTGTGTTTCAAGGATCTTAGTGCAGTGTTTACCCAAATACATAGATAAGCAATGGTGCTGGGCACTGAACTTTTCTCTTTATTAGACTATTGCTTAGAATGGTTTTAGATTCATGGTGTAAATGAAAGGAAGTGAGTTACTATATGCTTCTCAGCCTCCTCTACATATAGCCTTCCCTGCTAGTAACATCTAAAGTGGTGAGTCTGATTAAACTACATGATACATTATCATAATCCAGAGTCCGTCATTTACCTTAAGAGTTATTCTTGGTGTTTTGTATTATATGAGTTTAAGGAAATGTATAAGGATGTGTATTCACTGTTATAGTATCTAACAAGAGTATTTTTACTGCCCTAAAAAAATCTTCTGTGTTCAACTTATTCATTTTCCCTTTCTTCTAACACTTTGGCAGACCTGATCTTTTTATTCTCGTCTCTGCCAAAATGTCAGACAGTTAAAATCCTATAATATAGAGCATAGCTTTTCAAAATTGACTTCTTTCATTTTTTAATAATCATTAAGATTTTTTTCCATTTTTAATGACTTGTTTGATCATTTCTATTAATTAATTAATTTTTAAAAAATCATAAAGGATTTTATTAGGCAAATTTTTAAAAGAACATGTTTGACACTCCCTTTCTCTCTATTAATCAGAGAAGTAGATTGCTTAGGACTTGAAGAGAGAGAGAAGAAAAGTAGAAATCTTTTTGAGGGCGTCCTTGAAGTCACAATGATCTTCCTGCCTCAGCCTCCTGAGTGTTGGAATTACAGGCATCACTGTGCAAAGTCTTTTTTTTTTTTAAAGATATTTTCTTACAAAACTTCTATTACTTAGGTAAAACTTGACATATCTCTGTTTCTTTTTATCTCCCAAAGTCTGACTAATATACTCTTAAGAGAAGCCAAGGAATTATGTATATATGGGTGTGGGAAATTAAAAACATAGCTCTGAACTCCTTTATGAGTCAGAGACTATTTTGTTAGGCTGGCGGCATGAGCATGACTCTTCGCATCTTCTTTAGTTTCGCACACTGATACCTGGAGCCGTGAAAGGCAAATTCTGAGTCCTTGACCCAGTTCCATGTGGCTATAAAAGGTCTCAACACAATTTTTTACTCCATCTGCCAACATTTTGAGTGAGCCTGGCTTTCAGTATCTGCTTCTCCCCAGTACACTGGAGCCCTCATGGAATCATCAGGATGACAGAAGTTCATACTTAAGTAGCTTTTTTGTGGAAAGACATAATTTATAAATATATATCTGCTGTGTAGTTATTTTACGTTGAATTATGAATCTTTACATACCTTGGTAGACAGGATTGTCACTTTGTTTTTTTTTCAGCAAGCATGCATCATTTTCTTTCTTATATGAGATTTCTAGTTCAAATCAAGGTAACAGTTAACCTACTGTGCCTTTGGTGGAAAAAGTTGGACCTCTCTTCTTCTCAAATACCTGGAATCATAATTACCTTCTTTAAAACTTGGCCATAGGCAAAACACTTGAATAATGCATTTTCATTCAGCATGCCAAGCCACAATCTGGGAATGTAAGACAGTCTTTGTTAAATTATCATGGTATTGCACAAAATGTAATATAACTTCAAATTAACTCCTTTTAAAAAAACAAATGTTTTCTTTTAGTATGTTATTAACCTAACTAACCAAGTCATTAGATTTTTATTATAATAGTACTTAGTATAATTGTGGGGACATCTGCTGCTTTTTCTCTTTTTTTTCCTGCTGCTTTTTCTCATTCATGCCATTTGCTTTGATGTTGCTTTGTTCACAGTAGTATTTTTATTTTAAAATTATATGAACAAATTTTAGTTCTATTTTCATAATATATACCCCAAATTATTTTTACAAACTGCATAAACACACAGTTTTAGACCATTCTTTTTTATAAAGATGTCTTAGACCAGAGAAGGTCGAAGAGATGTAAGAAATAACATTTTAAAGAATCCTTAGACTGTAAGTATTTACTGAAATGAATTCAAAGAGTTTTATTATTCCATAAACTGCAATATGAACTTGGCAGCATTGTTTTGATAAAAATTGAATTGTTCCTCTGAACAATTTTCGATAATTGCTAGATTAGAAGCATCATAAAGGAATATAAACATTTTTATTTCTACTCATTTTGTTGTGCATTTATGTTCTGTGCAAAGAAGATTTTAATGTATGAATGTGGATTATTTTTGGCACAGTAGGGCTATGTCCATGCCCACATCTCAGTTAAGTAAATCGTCTTCTGGCAAATTGATGCTCCTGCTATGATAATTTGTTTTGGCAAGAGATCTTATTCTGAATTTACTTTTCTTCTTGTTGTGGTCATTTAAACATCTGCTCTTCTGACAAAGGAGTTTTTCAGATGGATGTGAATTTGTTGCCCTGTCGGAAAACTAGTTTTATGAGGAAGTAGCATAATGGACAAAGTCTTATTTGCCTCTGTATCCTGATATTAATGAGAAACTCTTTTGGCTTTTTCTGCATTAAAGCCAACCAACAGCAGTGTTCCCTGTTTCATGGCACAGTTGTAGAACAATCAGACTAGTTCTCCTTAGCTTTCCTCGACATTCTTTCCATTGTTCGTTGTGCTAAAGATACATTTCTTTTCCTTACAACATATTTAAAAAATATTATAGGACTAACCCAGGGCTCCGTTAGTCATTTCATGATGTTTTATTGAAGGGAATAAATTTGTAATAAAAAAAACCAAGAACTTTGAATTCAGATGGTTCAAAGTTTGATTTCCGAATACAATACTGATAGCTGGGAGCTGTGGAGAAGTGACTTCATGCTTCTGAATAACAATTTTCTTATGTGCAACATAGAAATAATGCTTAACTCAGGGTTTTTAAAAAATATTAGATGAGATGAAATTTGTTTGGCATTCAAATTTTAGATACTTAATATATACTTATTTATAATTTTTCCCCAAAGCAAATGAGAGTTTATTCATATCAAGTTTATTCATGTCCATAGTTGCTTGTGACACACACTGATCCTCTACCATTCTTGCTTACTCTCTTGCTGCAGGTAAACACTTTCAGCTGTTAGCTGTTTTCTTAGCATGTACATCCAGGTACTTCAAAATCTTATTTTGGAACTTGTTGATCTTAAATATTCTCTGTTGAGATGGAAAGTGTAAATAAAGCTTGCCTTGACAGCATTTCATTGCCTCGAAAACCACACACACACACACACACACACACACACACACACACGATCTCTTTCTTCTTATGCTGCCGTACCTTTGTTATCATAATTTTAGTTAGATCAATGTTCAGAATATGCATTATTATGACTGTGTAAATGTTAAACAAACTTGATAAGACTTAAAATATGCCATAATTACTTGTTTTCCAACAAAGAACTGTTATTTTCTCTGAAGTAATTAGATGTGTTTTTATTATTTTGATTTAATTTTATTTATACATATTACCAAGTGAAGCCCTTAATCTTCATCAAATATCCAACTGGCACGTTAATTCCATAGTACTGATGAAATCTCAGAGATTTCTGACCTGCTTCAGTCTGGCAAGTTGCCCTCTGGGCCTGATACAGAATCCTTCTCCTTTGATCTCTTCCTCCACCATCATTCCAAATATTTTTAACCATTTTTTTCTGTGCTGACTTCCTTTTATACATCTTACATATTTTTTTTCATTTGGTAGGGTGTATTTTCCAGTTTTCTGAACACCCATTTTCTGAACACCCATTCACAGATGTAACTTTGTTGATACTTCTCTGTTTGCTATGTTTTGTGATTCATCTTCACACCAATTTCATTTTTGGTTAAAAAAAACTTTATACTGGAAATAATATCCTTTTAGGAAATGAATTTAATGATAATCCATGCTAAGTAGGAGAAATTCTGTACCAATGCCACATATACTGATTTAGGTCTTTCTTCCTTTGTGGTTGCTATGCCCTGAGAGAAGTGGGGTATCTAAATCTTTCGAGGATTATTGAACATAGCCTGAACCCAAAACCAGGTCCTGGGAAACAAAATGACAGTGTGACCTATTTGTTAGGTGAATGTCAGAAAATAAAATGTCAATGAATTATGGTACTTACAAGCACATTAGTACTTGGAAGTTGAAACTGTAAACAGCATTTATGGAAATCTTCACACAGGAGGTAGAGATCAAAGAGTTAAAGGTCATTTGAAGACATTTGCTTTCACTTGATAGGAACAACAGAAATCTTCATCTTTATTTCTGTTAGCCTCCTAGTCTTATGCTATAATTCAGCACTCAAGGAATTTTTTATCATCTCTTGATAATTTAGGACATCTCGTTGGTGTATTTTATCATCTTTTAAACCTTTGAGCTGTAATGTTTGCATATTATCTCAATCATTCAACCAGGACTACATAGGTAGTAACAATAAATATTTTGCTAATACCTAATTGTGGGAGAATATATAACATATATCACATGGATGCAGAGATCTACTGTCTCCCTAAAAGTTTTGAGCATCCAGTTCTCGTGGGCTTGTTAAAATGTCTTTTCCAAAGCAAAATCTACTAGTGGTCCTCTTTATTCTGACTAAAAAGGAAGAGAGAGACTCAATTGCTTGTGGGATTACTTGGATTAGCAGATAACATATGTGGATATGTGGCTCCAATGTGCTTATAAAATGAACTGCTTACAAAACTGTTTACAAATAATAAAACCAGAGCAAGGAAAACATCCCAGCTGTAGTACAAGCGGTTCTCCTCATTGACCCCTAAGAATCAACAGAACTCATGACCTATTTAGCACATTGTTACGTTGTGTAGTCCATGCTGAAGCTCAAATAAGAGAGCTATAGTGAAGGCTGCTAGGGTTTTATTGCAAATTCAAGTTACCTTGGATCCTTACCGATCTTGGGTAAAACCTATAAACACATAACTGTAACTTGAACTTCTAAAATTAACTGTTGTTATTTTATCTTCCAAACATAAAGGCAAGGGTAATGAGCAGTTTTCCATCAGCAAATTGAAATGGTAAATATGAAATTCGAATTTATCAGGTTCTGAGAAAACGAGGTTTTATAAACAGGCAACTGACCAATATGGCTGTCCCTAACTGATCTTCCAGAATGGCCTTATGAGGACATTTCTGTAGGTGACTCAGAGTAGGGGAGGATTTCATGGTACTTTAAAGATTATTTCTAAAAGCAGATGACAAAAGATTGCTCTACTATAAACTCATTTGGGAGATAAGCTTGAAAGGAAAGGAAAACTGTCTTTGTAAGAACTACCAATTTACACCAATTCGTGGGTAGCTCAGTAACTAGATTAAATAATCAGGGATTTGAAAACCATAAGGCAGGAGGATTGACAACATATTGGCTTGAAGGAAGAGAAAAGTAAGAAGTCTCTTGGAATTTGTCCAAAATATGAGAGTATTTGTGGCCCTGATGAAAACTCCAGAAAGACCTCTCTGTGAAAGAGTCTTTCTATAACTATTTAGTCCAGATTATCCCTTTCAGTGTCAATCATCTTTCTTCATCCAATTCAGGTCTTGATTAAGAGGATCATGAGTAAGAGTGATAATAAAAAATAATGGGGCAATGCTGGCCTTAGCTACCTGGACTTCCCCAGACTGCAGCTGATCTGGTTTCTACTACCAATGGGAACCTCACTTGTTAAAATCTGGAGTAAAACTTGAGCTTCTCCTGTATTATTTCCGAGACAGCGTAGTCTATCTTTGGCTAACTGATTACACTGAACATCTATCATCTTAGGTTTGTCTTCAGTAGGACAGATCTATGAGATGTACATTTAAGTTCCTCATCCATTCTGCTCCCAGCACCAAGCTTTGTGTAGAGCTGTTCTCTTTTTAGATTTAACATACAGATCAGGAAACCAAGGAGTATAAATGGATTTAATACGTCTTACCTTTCAGACCTAACAGCCTGTTTTGAATCTCCTAAACTTTGGATTTTGTTGGTTTAAACATTTTAATATTAAGCAGAGAATGTTTCAATAGGAGATACAAGATAGTGCCACAAAATCTGGTGTTGGAACTATCACCTTTCAATTTTGAACTTTCCATGCCACTGGCCATATGGGAAATAAAGGAGATACTCCTGTTAGTTATGGAGATGTATCCTGATTCATGGAGGCATATGCTGCTACCACAGAGTAGAAGCAGAAAGGATCCATTCAGTGTATTAGATTTATAAAAACTGAATAGTACCAGAGACAGTGGAGACTCAGATTTTTTATTTAGGATGACTTGAACCATATAAATCAGGTAAAGAATTCTGGGCATAGCATGAATTGATGGTAAAGGACAATGAAGGAATAATTTAAATAACAACAGACAGTTAACCAATCATTGAAATATTTTTGTTCTTTTCTACTCACTAACTTTCTATCTCATATAAAATGACATGTTAGTGGTTAATTATAATTTCATCCATAGAATCAAATATAAATACATTAATATAAGGAAATGAGGAGAAAAAAATGAACATTAACCTAAGATTCTGGACTTAGATCTAGAGTAATGTTTTCTATGTAGTACGTAATTATGTTTATTTTTGCAATTAGTTACATATTTAATAATTTATTATTTTATTAAAAATTGTTTAACCATGTGTAATAATTTATTGAAGTAAAATGTTTTAAATGAAATGCTATTTCTTCATAATTAGAAACTGTAAGAAGATGTAAAAGCTAGAGTGTGTGCCCTTTGAGTTTACTTTAGAATCACTATCCAGTTGAATAAAGTGGTACACATATGTTGTCCTGCCATTGTGGGAGGCTGAGGAAAGAAAATGGCAATTTCAAGCCCATGCTGAAGAACTCAAAAACTTTAAGTCACACCCTGTTTCACAACATAAATTTGAAGAAAGGAATAGCATTGTAGATCAGAGAGAAGGCCCTAGATTTAATTCCAATTTCACAACAACAAAGCAATAAACAGAAGAATACAAAAGAATCAGTGTCTGGAGGACTTTAATGTGTGGAATGATGTATATTCTTTTTTGTTCAAGACTTGATACAGCATACTAATTTACATAAAACAGAACTTTGGCACAGAATTTTCTTTACAATGATACCTGAATTACAAACTTGCTTCCTTAAAGCACCTTAACAAATTTGAAGCAGAAATAAAATTTGTGTTTGGTTGATTCTTTTGGAAAACTTGGAATGCATCATACATTAGACACAACCCTCAGCAATACAGTAATCACAAAATACTTTTATAACTTCATGTCATATCAAGTGAAAAAAGTGCCAATGACATAGACATCATTTAATTTCTCATTCAAGGTTGGAATTTGGTGCCACCTGGATGACTCTTGAGGAACACTGGCATATGGCTCCAAGGGGACTTAAAGCTGTGCTGCAGGTCAGTTGAGTCCTGTTTTCCAATAAAGTTGAACTTGTTCTGTCAGGGATCTTTCAGTTTCGTCTTTTAAATTAAAAAAAATTCAATTTATATCTATTTGTAGTATATATTGTTTAGACTCATTGTAGCGAATGGGTACATGTACTTAATATATTTTAATTCTTTTATTCCCCTTCCATTTTTCTCCCTCCCACTTGATTTATTTTGGAAGTACTTTCATTTCTATGCCTTTTCCCCTTTCATCCTCCTTAAAAAAAACATTTTATTTCAGAATAATTTTAGATTGACAGAAAAAAATTGCAAAAATAACACAAAGTTTCTGTATATCTCTAATCCAGTTCCCCTTAATGTTAACACTTCAAACTTACTGTATGTACAAAGAAGTTAAAAACATGATTGGTATTTCCCCATCAATTAAACTTTAGCTGTTATGCAGGCTTTGCCTGTTTCCACACTGATACTATGTTTCTGTTCCAAGATCCAATCCAGACTCCCACATTATAGTTAGTTGTCTTTAGTTCTTTCATCAGTGATATTTTCTCACCCTTGTCTTGCTTTTTATAACTTTGAGAGTTTTAAGCAGCAGGGTTCAGCTATTTTGTAAAATGTCCTTACACTTTGGTTTTTATGATGTATATGTCATGGTTAAACTGGGTTGTATTTTTAGGAGAAGAATACACAGCAATAGGTACACAGCAATGTCTCATCATATGATAGTAATGGTACATGATATCAACATTACCTATTACTGGCATTGATACCCTTGATCACTCAAGATGATATTTGGCACATTTTCTATTGTAAAGTTACTATTTTCTTCTTACTATTCTATATGCTGAAGTAAGTCAGTTTGGTCCATTCGCATTTAAGATCTTTCCCTTGCCTTTAAACAGGACTCTAAGGCAATGTTTCTTTTGAGCTCTGAAAGATTTACCGAGTATCACCAAAAGCATGAAAAATATATTCTAAGAGAAGGCACACTAGAATAAGATTTTGTATGGAGATTTATCCAAAATATTTTAGATAATTTTTGGTATTGGTTTAAAATTTTGATAGCATTTCATTTTGTAGCTTGAAGAGATGTACTGCATTATCTTGGAATTTGAAACTGTTTTAGAGTGTTTGAGAATATAGTCCTGGAGAATGAATTTGGGGAAATATCAGTGCAGATCAGAATTTAAAGCTGAGTTTTGAATTTAATAGAGATTCCATAGATACATTATTTCTTTCTTCAGGTGAAAGTGATAAAAAATTTAAATATACTGCATTATCACATGTAATACCTAGAAAAAATTTACCCACTTGAATGTAAGTGGTCACTTTGTTTCATTGCATTCAGTTACTTTTAATATTTATTAATTTGATATTACTGTTGAGTAGAAAGTAAGTCTGTTAATATCACTTTTTAAAAGATTTCTCCATCAGAATTATTATTTTTCAGAAGTACTGCATTATTTTGAAGCAAATATGTCCTATTACTGATGATAAACTTTGAGGCAGCAGATTTCTGTGCCAAAAAAAAAAAAAAAAGTTTTTCTCTATCTTAAATTGGGAAAAAACTGTGAGCTTTTTAGCTGCTGAAAACTTACTGAATCATATTTCCTTAGATGCATTTAATATATCATAAGTTCACAGAAATTAAATTTCAGATAGAATTATTACAAAAGTTTAAAGATTATTATTGATATTTATTAGCAATGTTAAAATTATTTAAATTGGGGGATATTTACACTAATAATTCATTAAAAACTACTTAATGAAAAACGAGAAATATATTTAAGAAAAATGCTAGTTTTAAAATGAATAGAGCTACGATGATTGATGATTCTTATATTTTTCAATAAACTTCTATTGTCCTTTTTTCTTGGTTTATTATGGAGTAATATGGATTCAAATTTCTATTCAATAATAGATAAATACTTTTTTGATTGTATATAGAAAAAAATCTCAGATGGACTTCAAAATACAGTGTACCAGTCAATATTTATGATTTTCCTAGTAGGTGATTCTCTCCCTATTGGGCTACATTAAAAAAAAAAATCATAGTTTCTAATTTCAGGAAATTCTTTATTAAGAGCTTTTAATATATGTGGTTTAAAAAGATCAAGATAGCTGTTTGAAAGATGGTAGAAAAATATCAAATGGTAGCTCACATGTAAATGAAATTGTTTTTCATACCATAATTGCCATAAGAATTCAGAAACTACACTCCTTACACAGAATTGGTCTGGAAGGGTGTCACTTTTCTTTGGGAAATGTGAGCATTTACTTCTGAATGTGTCTTCTTAGGTTGAAATTGTTAAGTGGGCAGCTACTTATGGAGTGACTTTGAAAAGTTCTTATCTAAAAATAGAAGTACTCAGCAAGAAGACAAATCATGCCTTCCCGTGAGCCAGTCGGTGTGAGGGCTGGGAAACCAGAAGAGCATTTCCCACCTTCGTAAGCAGCTGGCTAATTTAGAGGACTCAGGGTGAGATAACAGCAACTGAAGTAAAAGGTATAGATTGATGCTTGCTTTTAATTTCCTTACAGACTTGGGACTGGTGGTTTGGACATCAATTTGGTGTACATTGTGGCAACTGTGGGGGATTTCCTTGCAATCCATTTCTTTGATTCCTTTTATTGTTTTGCTTTATTCTTGTTTTTGATAACCTGAGCAAGTATTTTGAAGATAGCAACATTCAGTATAACAACCATTGTTAAATTACTATCATCTTGTCTTGAAAACCTATATAACTATTGTTTGTTGTTGTTGTTGCTGTCATTTTGCTTTTGTTGTTTTTTAAGTTTGTTGACATCCTGATTTTTATGTTTTCTTTTTTCTCTTTAAAATAAAAAAATGTACAATAGATCTGTGACTTGGGAAGAAACTATTCAAAAGAACAGACAAATTGTGAGAGTAAAGGAAGAATGGGTAAAAGGAAAACATTGTATTTATACACAAGATAGCTAAGGTAGTTATATAGCTAGCTTTTGTTTGTTCCTTGGAAAGAGTGTTTTGTGCTAATATTGTGTAGACAAGATAGCATACCTGTGTCTTATACTCTGAATAACTGCTTCAAGACACTTGAATTACTTGCAATGTATCAAGTAATGTAACTGTCCTAGTAACCTGTTTTGAAATTTGTTTTCATTGTTTATCTATTTTTCTCTTTAAAATAATGTCAGTGTTAATGAAAATGTAAAATGGTAAAGCCAATGTTAACTGAAAATGTAAAATGAGCAGTTGGACATTAGAGTACTGTGACTTCTGCTGCCAGTGATTTAAGGAAAGATGTAAAAAGCGAGATACCAAGAAAGAGAGAAAAGATTTCAATCTACAAAGAAGTAGGTCTCCACTTATAGACCATGCTAGGCTTGCCTAACAAAAACGATCTGAGAATATAGAGGACCCAGGGTATAAATATGTTGATTGAAGCAGGGACATAATATTAATAAGTAACTATCAATGAGGCTAGGAAACCAGGATGCTTTGGAGGTCAAAGGTTTATTACATATCACCAAAAATACATTACAAGAGAAAGTACACTGGAATAGGATTTTGTGTAAAGGACCATGCAATATATTAATTTAAGGTATGAGAACAAATGTTTGGAAATAAGGACTACATTTAGAAAAAATGGGTAACATGAAAAAAGAATAAAAAGACAAGATAATAAAAAACAATTTCTTACAACTTACGTGTGTTAGTCTTTATAAAGTATCTTTCTATTGAGCAAAAGTCCTAATGAGAAAGGCCAGTTATGTTTAAAGGCAAGTAATCTTTAGATTGGCAAATATATCCATTACTATGAATCTGAAATGCCAAAATAAGAGGTTCCTTTCAATTAAAATTAAAGTGCAAAAATATTCAAGAAGGATGATGACTTCAGGAATATCTGTCACACTTTCATGTGAACGCTTTCTATAAGAAATTTTCCTGAAGTTTAAGAATAGATGATACAGAAAAGAAGACACGAGGGAAAAAGAGGTAAATGGAGCATATTAGTGTTGGCCCAGTATTCTAATTTATATGAGTAAAGGAAATAAGGAGAGCTAGTGCTGGAGTACACAATATGTGGCTTATTCTTCAGGTTCCAAACATACGACCCCCCTTTTTTTTTAAGGTAGCCGAGTATCACTTGGCTTTCTCCAAACTACTTTGTTGAAGAGCCCTTCTTGTTTTGGCAAATACTGGAATAATCAGTTAAGTGATATGAGCATCAAAACCATCAGTGTTACCTGAAATAGGGATTTTGAAGAATTGTCAGAGATGAAGAGTTTTATTAGGTCACCAGATATTTTCCTTTATTTAGTAGCTTTTACATGAAGAGGCCTGACAATATTTTCTTTCCAGCTGTTGAGTCTAAAAGTCACTTTCTAAGTGAAGTTTCTGGTATTCCTTCTGAAGATAGCCTTAAACTTCAAAGATTTCCATTGATTTTTATTGAAAAATCAATATGCCTTTCTTGGATGGAATGGTTATGCAGGTAGAGTATTATGTTTAAGTACTGAAACTTCCTGACTAAAGATATTTTGGAACACTTATTTTTGAAAAATCAGTGTTATCTGGAAACATGAAATGGCTGGTGAGATGTTGACATGCAGGAATATCAATTATTATCAGTTTAAAACTACAGCTGTTAGAATCTGGTATGATTCGTGCAATTGTTAAAAGTTACACAGTTTTGTTTTGTTAGTTTCTGATGGGTACGAATTTGATTAGGCCCATGTTTGGTCGAGTTGACAAGTTTCTGAGAATTCTTTGACATTCAAGACTTCTTGCCTGTCAGGTGTCTGCCACGTCAATGAGCACACACTGCTGCTTGCGGCAAAGTATTTCTCTCAATATTCAGCATCATATTCTCTAACGAATTAGAAGGACAAGTTGGAGAAGATAAGACATTTGGCAGGTATTTCAACCACTATTGTTAGTTCTGCATGAAAAACAATGATAAAAGCTTACAGGTATAGGCTGGTCAATCATGAGATCATAAAACTGATACTGGTATGGTTTAAATAAGGCCTAAAATAAACCCTTTATAAGATTTCTATGGTTGTCACAAGATATCATAAAAATGATAATTATTCTGCTTATGAATGGATTAATCTTCATGTCATTGGGCAGTTCTTTTTGTTCTGGGTTCATTCACATGTCCTGCCCTCAAAGAGAGTGATGGGTCTGCTGGGCTGTGACATGTCCCTTGTCTTCTAGCAGGATGGTCTGGGCATGTTCTCATGGCAACAGGACAGAAAAAAGCACAAGAATTAAATATATAGCTTCTCAAAGTCCAGCCTCAGTGCTAGCACATTATTCATGTTGACAATCAACTGGGGAGAACAATTTACAAAGCAATGCCAGATTTCAGGAATAGTAAATAGACTTTTCCTCTTGATGGGAGAGGTTGCAAACAGGTGTTGAATTGAAACCATAATATGGTAAATTCTTCATTAGTGCTGAGCTTCAAGGACTAAATACTCCATCTCCAAATTTTATGTGTTCTGCTTAGGTGATCCTAATTTGGGCTAACTCAGGCCAGGCCAGCATAGGATATGAAGCATGATTGCTGGTGAGCTCAGTCTCAAGGGGATGAACAGGCACCTTTTAGATTTGTAACCAGAGAGAACCAGAGATTTTTTTTTTTTTTTTTGGTACCACGGATTGAACTCATAACATTGTACTTGCCAGTCAGGTGCTTATGCCACTGAGCTAGATCCCCAGCAAGTTGGATGTGTTAAAAATAGGAATTAAAAATCATTATTCTCCCCCTTATTTTGGGAGAGGTGCTTATAATTTCAGTGAACTTGATTTGTTTTCCAAATAATTTTTGAGTATCTTTTAAGTATCAAGCATTCTAGACACTACAAAATACACTCCAGTGAAGGCAGGGAACTAGCAGTGACCCAGATCAACTCGGTGCCACATATTTGCAGAGACTGATTAGCTCTCCTTTCTGCATCACTTTCCTTCTGCTAGACTCTGTCTTGCTAGGATGTGATCTCTTTCAGCCACAGGGGTTGTGTCAAGCAATGGCATCTAACACAGAAAAGGTCAATTACTGCCTTTTCTACTTGCTTTTAAAGTTGGAATTGGATGTTAGGAGCTTGTTCTCTTGGTTTGGATTTGGTAGGATTTAGTCCCAGAATTCAATGATGAACTCAGCGTCATGGGGAAATGCATTTGTAGAAGGAAAGAATGGATCCCTTGCTAGCAATGAAGTAGAACTGGTAAGTTGGGGAAAAGAACAGCCTGGCAATTTTGACTTTCTGAATCCACATGATTTTGAAACTAGTCCTACCTCTTTCTTACTTTTGTGTTCTTTTTTCTATCATCCAAATAAACTTTTTTTTTTTTTTAAAAAATGAAGATAGTTCAGTTTCTTTCACTTGAAAGCCAGAGGTTCTATCAATGGAAATTAGAATTTGATTAATACATTTATATTTATTATAAATTGAACAGAATTTTATCACCTTTTAATAGTGTAAGGTCTAATAGAATTCCTGAAATGGTAATGCTTTGGTTGACATATGTTTCTTTTTGTAACTTGACTCACTAACAGAAGCATTTGGCAAAATTTTGCTTCCTGTTATGAACTCCACAACAGGAGGCGACGAGGACTGTGGCCATCTTCCCTAGAATTGTGGAATGAATTCAGTTTGTGAACCAAGGTAGCACTTAAATCAACACGATGCTATAAACAAGATGGAGGAAGTAGAAGAGCATAGGAGGAAGACATCAACATTAATCCAGTTAACAATAACCTAATCTTTCTTTTTTTGCATCTCCTTCCTAGTGAGATGTATCTTCAGTCACACATACCTCTTTTTTATTTTGAGACTAGATCTCACTGAAACACCGATTTGCCCAGCCTGGACTTTAACTTGTGATTCTCCTTCCTCAGACTTCCAGAGTGCTGGGATTGCATCTATTAAATTTCTAATTTATATCAAATATCTTTCTTGAAATATATGTATCTTTACACTTTGAAGCATGTGCCTTTTTGTTACACACTTACAGATGGCAACACTGACAGAGAAGTTAAATAATTTGTCCATGGCCACATGACTGTATGTGACAGTGGGAGAGTATCTTGGCTACTTTCTTATTTCTGGGACAAAATATCCAACACCAAGTTAAAGGGGGCAGGGTTTATTTTAGGTCAAAGTCTGTAGGGTCAGTACGTAGTTAGTTGACTCCAAGGTAGAGCAGCATGGCAAAGGGGCAAAATGAGGAGAAAACAGTCCATGGCAGGATAGGTAAGAGGCAGCAAGCAGTAAGCCTCTCCTGTTTTATTCCATTCAGACTACCCAAAGTGGGCCTTCTCATTATCCACATGCAGAACTATGTTAAACACAGCAGTTGGCTGTTTATTTAACACATTTGCTACATCCATATTCATATACACTAGATCCAGTAACCTCTGAAAAGTCCCATCTATGAACACATGAGACTTTAAAGTGACATCTAGATAGAGGTCATAACACAGAAGTGATATTTACTTCTGTAGGTTCTCAAGAAATACTTGTTGATAGAAGGTAATAACAAGATCACAAAGACAATTATATTTCAGTGTGCAACTGTAACATTTAATCTTCAAAATATCCCTATAAAAATCTTATTATGTTCATTTCATAAATGTGGAAATTGAAGTTAAGCAAGTTCATGGGGTCTCAATGGGATAGAAGGTAGTGGGACTGTACTGTATTATATCTAAGTTTACCCAAGGTGACCTTGAATAATTTTAAGTTAGTTTATAAGTATGGAATAGCAGTCATGTAAAACTTTAAATGTTCTGTGATTTACTTAATTTTGAAGTTTTTCTCTTACAAATTTTCTGTAACTATTGTCATGTTATCATACTTGAATATTAAAGTCTTTCAAATGGATCATGTCCAGTTTTTGCAGGATCTTCCTTAAAAACAGATCATTCAAACATGATAATACATACTTCTCATTTTAAAACAGATGTTATAAAAACACTTGTTAAATATCTTGAAAATTGTGATTATTAGTTAGCTTTCCCAATATAATGGAAGGTATAAGACATTTCTGATCAATGTGGCAATGAAAATATTAGTAGAAACTAATGTAATTACAAATTCTGAAAGAATCTCTTTACAAAACTCCATGAACATATCTTGATCCCAATAAGTAGTTCTGTGCAACAAGGAAGGCACCCTGAAAAAGAAACCCATCAAGCAGTTATTTATTCAGTGGTGCTTTCTGGCTGCTGTTCTTCTCATTGATTTTTTGTTTTTTTATTAGACCTATATAAACAAAGGATCAAGAAAAGGTCCATATAGATTCTAGTCACTGCATTATTCTGTTCTTCCTCAGTGTAGGTATTGTTTTGTGCTGACTTCATATCAGTTCATTAACTCAGTTGGTGAATTCTAACACTGCAGTATTTTGGAATGCAAAAACCTGCTGTCCTTTAGTAGATATTTCATTTCTAATATGCAAACAGTATTTATTTTTGGCTTTCTTAACAACCATTACAAATTACAGTTTGTATTTCTGACTCTTTTCCTCACATAAGTCTTTGAAAATAAATCAGTATACTATTTCCAAAGCTTACATCATACCACTCTGACATTTGAATCATTGCAAAAATGTGTCTTGGAAATATTTCCAGTGTCTTTTTAGTCAAAGTTTTATAATCTAATCCCTATATGGGGAACCTGTAACATCTTTGCATATCTTCTTTGTAACTCTACAATTTTTGAAATTTTATTTTAAATTCTGTGGTCTATTTATTTTCTAGCCAATGAGAGAAAAGAGTAACTATACTCTAATATGTAAATGTACAGAATATTTTAAGCATTGGATGTCTGAGGATCTTTCCCTTCCTCTCTTCAGTTTTTTTTAAATTAATACCAGATGGAACCTTTAATTAATAATAGCACCTGATGGAACTTTTTTTCCCTTCTTTTTCATTTCTATATTTCCTTATTTTCTAAATGTTAACTTTTTTCCTCTTGAAAGTTCCCAATATTTCTGATTTCTAATTGGTATAGTTTCAACATTCTGTCTTTTGTTCGTTTTAACTTTATTCAATATTTTGTTCTCTTTATATTTTTTTGCATCCATATATGTGGTGTCAACATTTTACTCTGATTTACCTTCTTGTGGCCAGACTTTTGTTATAATTTCTGCAGAGATTTTCTTGCTTACTTTCTTCGCTGGTACTTTTCTACAGAAATATTATAATATACATTTTAAATAAATAGTAATTCTTATTCTCAGGTATTATATGCAATGAAAGTGGCCAATGTCTCAAGTAGATTCTGAGAAAAAAAGCCACTTGCAGAGATGAGAGTGTCTAGGCCCAGCTCGAGATCCAAAGCCATCTCTTCTATACTGCAGATCTTCATCCTAAGGAAAGATATGCTGAGCCAGCGCGCTGCTCTGGTAAGTGGCTGTGGCCTCGCAAGCTGCAGCCGCCCCAGGGCGAGAACCATATGAGCATTTCCTGAGATCTGCACCATGTTGGAACTTGGGGTCCTGGGAAAACAGGCAGTCAGCCCGCCGCTCTGGTAAGTGGCTGTGGCTTCCCAAGCCACAGCTGCCCCAGGGCGAGAACTTATCAGTGTTTTCTGAGATCTGCACCATCTTGGAACTTGGGGTGCTGGGAAAACAGGCAGCCAGCTCACCACTCTGGTGGGTGGTTGTGAGGCTACTACTGGCTTGAGGGCTAAGAATCAAACATCCATCTCATTCCCCACCCCCAACCCGATGGCAAGTGAGAGCTAGAGATCTGAACATCTCTTGTGAGTTTGAGTATATGCAATAGAGCAAATAAGGGGGATTTTCTTCTGCCATCTCTTTGAAGACAAATATTTTTATCTCTGTTTTGCTCTGTTCTGATCAATGGTATTGCTCTATTCAATATTCTGTTTTTATAATTTAGGTATTTCCTTCAATATTGCTCTACCTGATTGAAAGAATGACTATTGTGAAGAAAACCAGATATACTATTGTACCTATTGCTGTTATGCTGGTAACCTGCTGTGAGGTTCTGTACCAATTTCACTATACTGCCTCAATTGGCTTAGCACTGTCTTGTTCTGCTGTATTTTACTACCTTCAAAATAAATAAATATAATAATTATAATAAATAAGAAAAAATTTAAAAAAGTAAATAACAACAACAAAACAGATCAGTAAGGTACTGAGCAACCTGAAACATGATATAACTAAACAGATAATGGACTTAAAAAGCAAAAGGAGGAAAAGAAAGTGCTCTAAAGGATATAACTGCATGTATCTTTAAATGTGTAGGATGGATAAACATGTTGCTACATTTTTGTTGGATTATTGAACAGAACTGTTTGCAGCCTCACTGTCTGAATGTCCACTTTGTATGCTTGAATTTTGTAACTTGAACAGCTATATCCAAGAAGACATCATGTAATGTATCAACTACTGATTTCTTACTGTTTTTTTTTGAAATTCTGTGTTGTTTCTACCATTTTTTCTGTTTTGCTTTTTCCCCCCTCTTTAATTAAAATTAAAAAAAAGAAAAGACATACTGTAATATCTGTTAACTTTATTTTACTGTTAATCAAACTTATAACAGTAGCCTACAACCTAAAATCTAATATTTAGTAAGATGTTGAATGTTGTCTTCAGGGCTTCTTAAGTACTATTTCTGTATCATATTTATCTGAATGTTGCAAAGGAAGCCAAGGTGGACTGGTTCATTCATATTTGATTAAGAAATCTCTCTAAATTAGACAGAAGGTGTGCATAATCTCAGAGTGTCTTTTTAAAAAATGGCATATCAAAATTGATTATTAGTGTTCAAATATTCAGTTATCTTAAAAATTAAATTGCTGGGCTGGGGGTTTAGCTCAGCGGCATAAGTGCCTGCCTTGCAAGCACACAGTCGTGTGTTTGATCCCCGGTACCCCCCCCCAAAAAAAAAATTAAATTGCTCCCAACTTAGTGCACTTTTATCTTTTCCCTCATCAGAATTCTCTTTCTCTCCAGAACAATTTGATGATAAAGAAACCTTGAAGCATTTTCATTGCTCTATGATGGAATTAGAAAACCCTTGATTGTTTCTAAAGCTGCAGATTAAAAATTGTACATACGTAGTTGACAAAACTACACCGAGGAAAAAGAATATGATTTTACTAGTAAGTTTTATGAACATAATTCATGGTTAACTATTTTTCATTTAACATGGAGTTACAAAGTCTACATATGAAGACATAGCAAACTAAGCTAATTTGGGGCAGTAGGCTTTCACTTCTCTAAGAATATGTCACTTGAAACCATGGAAACAAAATAGAATTGACATAATTTCGGGCAGTTAATTCCTTAATATTTTCCTGATGTTTTATTCTTAGAAAACTGTTAAGCTATATGGACAGAATGAAGTTGCTGATAATCCTTTTCTGGGAGTTGAATTTATTATTTTAAAAACAATGGAAAATGTTGATTCTCTCTTTTCTCTTAAGTCATTCCACAAAGGTACTTTTGTAAGTCAAGGAGAGGACCTTCTTCCAAATAACTTTCTTCCATCCTTCTTATTTTCCTTTCTCATTTTTTTTTTGTACTGATGAGGATTAAACCTAGGCAGTCAGTCATTTTGGAAAAGTACTCTGTCACTAAACCATACTGATAGTCCTAGCATTGAATTCGAACGTAAAAAAAAAAAAAATGACGAGAGACTTATTTGAGCTTGTGGACTTCATGAGCATTAAACAAATAACTTTCCTAGATCACTGGAAGAAACCTGGGTTGCTGGTTTCTTAATTTGACAGTTTTCAGCTCATTTCTCATTTTCTGGGGTGTTCTAGCTGTATTGTACCTAATTTAATGCAAGTGTGAAAATTAAGCATACCTAACTAGCTCAAGTTGTGTGCTTTATTCTAGCCATTAGAAAATTCTGAGAACATTTTCATGAGTATTGTGTAGAGGTTGAACTTAAACATATAGAGGAAGGTCATGGTAATATGGTAGGATGGAGAATTGGATCTCAAGAACCATGGTACAGGGAGTTAAAGATAATCTTCTAAAAATGTTTTAGAAAAATAACTTTGAAACACCAACAGCAAGATTGAAGAAGCCTGCTATGTATGTACTAGTAGAAAGTGACAGAAAGGAAGAGGGATGAAGTGACATTTATTAAAAATGAAACTTCATCCATCTTCAAGAAAATCAACCCCTTTGCTGTCTTTGGCAGTTGTGTTGTGGGATTTGGAATTCCTCAAGTACACTGAGCCACAGAAATGATCCCCTAAATTAAAACACAGTAACAAAACTCCAAAGGAAGTCAAAAATAAAAATATAATTTGTATGTCTGGTAAACATTTTGGAAATTGGTTGCTGTGTTTGATTAGTTCCAACATGAATCTGTCTCCTATGATCACTGAGCTCCACAGGGCCTCTCTCACTCCCAGAGTCCCTCACCTTGCCCCTCTTTTCACTGTGAAAGTCTGCAGCTGATCCACCACTCCCATTTGGCTGTCAGGTTTTCTTGGTATTTCAGGCAGCTCCTTTCAGTCCAATACAAGTTCTCCAGGTCAAAATCTATTGCCTAAGGAGATTTAACATGGCTCAATAGAGGAGGAGCCATGTTGAAGTTACTCAGAAAAAATCATTTAAAAACACAGGTAAACTGAAAGAGAGTCATACTTCCTGAGGTCAACATCAATCTGAAATAAGAGACTTGCAAATCAAACCAAACATAGGCATAGGACTTTAAAAACTGTGAAGCAGCCAATAGGACTACCTGCATGCAAAGTGGGAATGGCCATTATGAGAAGTTCCCCAAAAAACAGATGGGCTGCAATAGCATGGCAAATTCGAGCCACAGAAGATACATTTGCAATATAAGGCCTCTCACTTCTTTTGCCTTCCTCCAAAGAAAAAAGGACTTTATAAGCCTGGCAACAAATTTTACCAGCACACAAAGGGGCAAGTGACTGGGAAGATGTTCATTCCCCAATAGGCCACCAGTTTTGTTTTGTTTTCTTTTTCTTGTGTGTCGTAGTGGCTCACTGAAACCTCTAGTGACCACCAGGTTAGGGACCACAGTGGTGGTGGTGAAGGTAGTGAGTAGGGCAGCACCACCCTTCCTGTCCTGTTCCTAGTGGCATGACGGGGGAATGTGGGATTTAAGCAGCCCTGGGTCAAGATGGGGCAACAAATGGGAAAGTCAATATTCCTGTATCTGCTCCCAGCTGTGCAAGAGGAGAGAGATACAATGCAGTGGAACAGATGAGGCTGCACAGGGATTGGGAGGGGCCAACTGTACCTGGGGGACTGGGAGCAGCCTCAGACTGTCTCCGAAGGTACCATGGTGACTGAAAGAGTGATGCAGAGACATACAGGCTAAGAAAACCTGGACAGACTGTCAGGAGACATAGAAAGTTGCTGGTTGAAGACTCTAGCCCCAGCTCCTGCATTTAAAGGCCAAGATTCACCCCACACTTAGCACTAATCCTACTGCATACCTGGTGGGGTTACTCAGCTGTACACAGGACTGAGGGCACCAGAAGAATTTTATTTGTTGTTATTGTCTGTTTGCTTTGTTTTACTTTTTTGTCTTTTATAGTTTGGTTGTTTAGGTTTTTACTTTTATTATTTGTTTTGTTTTGATCATATTTTTAAGTTTTAAACCAAACCAAACCCTCCCCCCAAAAAAGGATATAGATGATACAGAGTTTCAAAAAAAGTAGTAGTTTGATTGTTCATCTTTTTACTCCCTTTCCTCAATTGTTTTTGATTTTTTGATAAATTCATGTGAATGAACACGATCTCTAGTCTTTCCAGTTCACTTCAATATTCTTTTGCTTTCTCCATCATTCTCTCTTTCTTCTTCAGTTTCTCAAAACACGGGTGGTCATCTTTTATCCTTCATCTTTGCTTCTACAATATTTTTCTTTAGTTATTTTTCTATCTTTTCTCCTATCCCTCTAAAGTCCTGTCTGCATCTCTAGAGTAAAATCACTCTACTCAGGGGACACTCACAGCACAAGTTCTTGGCTTATGCTGGATTTCCTTATATAACTGTAGCTTTTGCTTCTATGGTTGAAAGTACCATATTAATACTTACTATATTTTGCCAGTTTCTAGGCTATGCTTGATGGTGTTGTTATTACTGATTGTACTACTTTAGCTAGAATGTCATACCTGTTGTAATCAGTTGTTCTCCCAGGTACAACAACACTGGGATTGTCTGCGGTCATATTCATCACCATAGTCCAATACCAAAAGACTGTGTGCTGAGCAAAATACATAGTAACTTCTCATCCCTAATAAATTGGGAAGGTAGGATCTTGGAACAAACACAAAGGCCAGGAGCCAGCTACACCCAGAATCCTCCCATTTCCAAGGATTAGATATTTCCTTGAAAAGCCTTGACACTAGTGATAAATCTACCTAACATAACTAATTTATAAGGACCAATGCAGAAAACAAATTAAAATTAAAAAAAAATGACAAGAGGTAGAATCAAAATACAACCTTAAACCTTCAGCCTATCCAGGAAAAGTCCAGGGGACAATGCAATAGAGGGAATCAAAAGTCTGAATTTTCTGAAATGATAGCAACAGAAGAAAAAAAAATCATATGAATGAAATTATAGAGAAAATCAAATCAAAAATAATCTCCATGCTAAAAAAAGAGACGATGATCAACATGAAGGACTTGCCCAGTGAAGTTAGAGCAGACACAGGTAGAAAAATAGAGGAATTTATGAAGATAATGAAAACCATGACTTTCCAACATAGGAAAAAAATAGAATCCATGAAATAGATTCAAACTAATGTACAGGAAAATAAAAATTCCACCTAAACTATGCACAGCATAATGAGCCAAGTTGAGGACAAAATATCAAATCTAGTCTATAGGATTGTGATTAGCTATCACAAAAAGAAAGATTTCTTAAAAATATCAAGAGACTGTGAAAAGTCAATCCCAAAGCTGCAAGACAATGCAAAGAACAATATAAGAATGATTGGAGTCAGTGATAAAAGCAGGAGCTAGAATAAAAAATCTGTTCACAGAAGCATGACAGAAAAATTCCCAAGGATAGAAATAGAATTTGATACACAAATAAGTGAGACATAAAAATGCAATTTACCATGACCAAATAAATCTATATCAAAACATATAACCAATATTCCAGAAATTCAGCACAAAAACAGAATATTAAAAGGTGTTAGAAAATAGAAATAAATCATTTATAAAGGAAAATCCATCAGCAACATGGCATATTTCTTTTTTTAATTTAGTTTTAAAGAGAGTAAAACTAAACATAACAAAACAGAACAAAGCAGATCAGAAGAAAACAATGTAAGTGACATAGATTTCAAAGCAAGACAACAGGAGATCTACAGTGTCTACCATAATGCCTCTTGTTTTCTTCTAAATAGTTGTGTATATCTTCACATACAATGAATTCATAAAAAACAAAATAGTATAAAACTGATCAGAACAGAGTGATGAAGACATTATAGGCCTTCACAACCAGACAATAGGAAAATCAACAATGGCTGCCATAATGTCTCTCGTTCTCTTCAAAATAGCTGTCCATATCTTCATGTATGTTGAAATTAAGCAATACAAAACAGATTAAACCATTCTGAACAAAGAATAAAAGCATTACTGGATTTTACAACATGACGATACAGAATCAGCAATGGATACCATAATGTTTGTTTTTCTTCAAAGTAGCTGTTCATTTCATCACACATGATCATTGATTCTCATAAACTGTTTAGGAAAAGTTCTAGGTGTGTATAAGCCTCTACATGCATGCCTGTTCTTTCTGTATTAGAGGGAAAAACAAAACAAAACAAAATAAAATAAAATAAAACAAATCAGATTACTAGAAAAACAAGAAACAAAAAAGACAAATCAATAACAATAGCAAAGAGCCTAAAACAATGATGATATAGGTAGTATCACAAGGTGGTAGGAACAGAATTAGGTTGTTATTTTACATAGTGATCTTCAAGAGGTCCTCAGCTCACCAGACATACATGCAAAATTGTTCCAATCCTATGAATGCTAACTCTTTTGTCCCACAAACTTATAGAATTTGTAGCACAATCATCTTAGCTATCCTATGTGTGTTTATACAAATTTAGATATTCTTTCATCTTCTTTTTTCTTTTTTCTCCTTTTACCTGAGATGTTATTTTTTCCCCAGCAGCTTAGGTCTGAGGCAGGCTTCTGTGATGTTCTGTTGGTAGATTTTTAATTACATCTTTGATTTCATTGTTAGATATTGGTTTATTTATGATTTTCATACCTTCATGATTAAGCCTTGGTAATTCATTAGTACCTATGGATCTGTTCATTTCTTTTGTGTTTTCTATCTTTTTAGAATACAAGTTTCCATAGTAGGTAGAGATAATCTTCTGGATTTCTGCAGGGTCTGTTATAATTTCACCTTTTTCATTCCTAATCACGTGGATTTGAGTCTTGTCATTCCTTTTTTTTGCTAAGGTTGCTAAAGATTTGTCAATTTTAGTTCATCTTTCAAAGAACCAGCTTATCATTTCATTGAATTTTTTTTGTATTGCTATTTAATTTCCAGTGCATTAATTTCTACTCTAATCTTTATAATTGCTTCCCTTGTATGAGACTTTGGCTTAGCCTGATCTTTTTATAGAAGTTTGAGTTTCATCATTAAATTGTTTATACATGCTTGCTCTGTTTTCCTAATATGGCTATTTACTGCTATAATTTTCCCTCATAGGAATGTTTTCATTGTGTACCATAAAATCCAGTATGTTGTATTGTTGGTATCATTCAACTGTAAAAACTACCTAATTTCTTCTTTAATTTCATTTGTGACCCATTCATTGTTCAGGAGAATGCTGCTTAATTTCCCTTTTTTATGAAGTTTTTGTGGTTTCTTTTGCCATAGAATTCCAATTTCATTGTGCTATTGTTTGATAATATAATGGGATCATTTCAATTCCTTTGCATTTACTTAAGCATATTCTATGAGCTAGTATGCTTGAGAAGATATTCTGTGCAGCTGAGAAGAATGGGTATTCTGATGTTATGGAATGGAGTAACATCTACTAAGTCCATTAGTTCAAAAGTTTGGTTCAGTTCTAGTAGTTTGATTTTTTGTCTAGTTGACCTGTCTTTTTGTGGCAATAGGGTATTGACATTCTCTGATACAATTGTATTAGGGCTTATTTGATTTTTCATGCTGATTAGCATTTGTTTTATATAGTTGGGTGTACTGGTGTTTGTTACACATGTATTTATTATTATTTTCACACTCTTGGACTGTTCCCTTTACGAAGATGTAGCAATCTCTTTTATCTTTTCATCAGTCTTAGTTTGAAATTCACTTTGTCTGCAAATAGTGTAGCTACTGTGCTCTTTTTTGAGTACTGACTCATGGAGTATTGTTTTCTATCCTTTGATTTTCAGTCTATAAATTTCTTTTTGAATTACATGTGTTTCTTATGTGCAACATATTGTTGGATCTTGCTTCTTGATCCATTCTACCAGTGTCTTTTGATTGGTGAATTGGTACCACTAACATTGATGGTTATAAGCAGTATGTATTGACATACATACTGTCAGGTTATTTTCCTGTTGTTGGTTCCACTTTTTTTTTTCTCTCCCTGTGTGCAATTGTTTTCCTTGACTGGTGGGTACCTTCTGTTAGGGTTCATGGAGTTGTAGTCCTTGTATTCATTTCTAGAATGTCCTTTAAAACATTTTGGAGTGCTGATTTGGTGGTTATAAATTTCCTCAGATATTTTTTGTCATGGAAATATTTTATCATCAGTTTTGAAACACAATTTTGAGGGTGCATCAATCTGGTTGAAGGTTGTTTTCCTTCAGAACTTGAAATACTTCATTTCAACATCTCTTTGACTTCAGAGTTTGTGGGGAGAAGTCAGCTGTGATTCTGACTAGCTTTCTTTTATAGGTGATTTTTTTTATTTAAAGAGAAAAAAACAGAAAAAGGGTAGAAATATTACAGAATTTCAAAAAAAAGATAAACAGCAAGAAATCACTAGTTGATAAATTACATATTGTTTTCTTAGATATAGCTGTTCAAGTTACAAAATTAAAGCATACAAAGTAGACAGTCAAACAGTGAGACTGTAAACAGTTCTCTTAAACAATCCAACAAGAACTTAGAACTATAGTTATCAATCCTACACACTTAAATATACATGCAGTTATATCTTTTATAGCACTTCCTATTTCCTCTTTGTTACAATAGCAATTACACATTAAAAAAATTTCATTTAAAGAGAAAAAAAGCAAAACAGAAAAAAGGGTAGCAACAATACAGAATTCTAAAAGAAAAAAAGAAAAAAAAACACTATCACTAGTTGATAAATAACATATTGTCATCTTGGATATAGTTGTTCAAGTTACAAAATTAAAGGGTACATAGTAGACATTCAAACAGTGAGACTGCAAACAGTTCTGCTCAAAGATCCAACAAAGATTCAGCAATATGGTCATGTATTTTTAGGTGATTTTTTTTCTTTTTCCTAACAAGTTTTAAGATTTTATGCTTGTGTTGAATTTCTGGAATCTTGACTATAGTATATCTGAATGTAGATTTTTTTTTGATAATAGCTACTTAGAGTTCTATATGCCTCATTTATCTGCATATCAATTTCTTTTTCTCTATCAGGAACTTTTCTGCCATGATATGTGTGAACAATTTTTTAATATCATTTGTGCTATCTCCTTTTTTATTGAGTCCAATCAGTCTTAAGTTGTTCTTGTTTTTTTTCATATAGTAGCTGTTGGATTGATTTCTTATAGTTCCTTGCTGTTTTTGAGATATCCTAATTTTCATGATTGCCAACTTCAAACCTGTCTTCTACATCTGAGATCCTCTCCTTACATTGGCTTAATCTGCTGTGAATACTTTCAGTGGAATCTTTACTTTCCTGGATATCTACTTGAATCTGCCTTATAAATGCCATTTCTTTCCTATGTTGAGCATTCTTGGCTTCCATAATTTTCTTAAGCTCATCTTTTTTTTTTTTTTTTTGTCTGTATCTGTTCCAGCATCACTAAGCATAGTCTCTATTTTGGAACCACCTCTACAGTTATTTGAGAGATTATTTCTGATTTGATTTTTTCCACAGCCTCATTGAATTGCTTTGTTGTTACTAAATCAGAGAGGCCAGATGGGAGGCTTTTGGAGTGTCTTACCTCCTGTCCCCTGGGTTTGCCTTTGGTGAACTGGATGTCTGGGATTGCACCTTAAGTGTATTCTCATTTTCTTTTTGTAGTTTAATTCCAGGGCTGATTCTTTTAAATTGCCTATGGTTGGTGGTTTTATTGTTAGCATTCAGGACCTTTAGGCAATGACTACTACTTTGAGGTTTCTTCCAGGTGTAACTGTTTTTTGGGTTTTGAGTGTGTTGGAAGATCCTACTTCTTCAATTTGTTGGAGATAAGAAGTTGACTCTTGTTTGACCCAGTCCTTGGTTCTTTGGCACTGTGCCACTGTATTTTCTGTGTCCCTTGGTCAAACTCAGTCATGGAATACCAGGATGAACAGCTGTTTAGAACAATTATGCTACTTTTGGCTGTAGTGGTACCAACAGCATGAATCACAGCCTAGAAAGTGACAAACCATTAATTTACCACTTTTAATTTTATGAACAAGATTTGTTATTATATAACAAAATCTAAAACAAACTAGAAACTTATATGAAGCATGTAAGTCCTCAATATGCAATATTGCTCTCAGGCATTAAAATTTAAAATGGTTTCAGAAGAAAATAGAGAAATAGAAGAGGAAAAAGATTAGAAGGAAGGTTAGAAGACAAAAGGGGAATCACACTGACTTTGGGAAACTGGTAGACTGTAGAGAAAAAGGGAAGAGATAAAAAGAAAATAGAGCATAACCACAACCACACAAACAAACAACCTAAGGCTAAAACCCATGGAATGAGGAATGTAAATGAGGAAATCAAACAGAATCTGCATAAATCAAGACCATCAATACCTATTTTGAGAACCCTTATTCTAATAATATTTAAAACTTAGAAGAAATGAACATATTCCTAGCTACATTTGAATTATCAATGCTGCATTAAGAACATATAAAATTCTAAATAACTCAATATCAGTCAATAAAATTGAAGAAGCAATTAGAAACTTACTAGCAGAGAAAATTGCAGTCCCTAATAGATTTATTGCTGAATTGTATAAGAAATCATACATAACCGGAGATTTAGCTCAGTGGTATAAGCGCCTGCCTGGCAAGTGCGAGGTTATGAGTTCGATCTCTGGTACAAAAAAAAAAAACAAAACAACAACAAAAAACAAAAAACACATAATACAATCAATTCTCATAAACTCTTTAGAAGACGTTCTAGGCATATATAAGACTCTACATGTATATTTATGAAATTCTATATTATTTCTATCATTTTTTACTTTTCTTAAATAAAAAAAATTTAAAAACCTGAAATCTCTCATTTTAAAATGAGAAGTAAGACAAGGATGCCAACTATCACTGTTCCTATTCAATATAGTTCTGGAAACATTAGCTAGAGTTACTAGACAAGAGATACAAATTCAACACTCAAAAATCAATAGAATTCTTGATAACAAACTCACTGACTGAGAAATTAAGGAAATAACACTGTCTTAGTTACTTTTCTTGTTGCTGAGGCAAAATACCCAGCACTCAAAGATAAGGGAGAAAAATTTATTTAGCTCACTGTTTGTAGAGGTTCTAATGCATAATCAGCCAGCTCCCAGGCAGACTGGAACATAGCAGAGGGGCAATAATTCAAAGCAGAAGAAGATAGTAAAACAATGAGAGAAAGAGAGAGAGAGAGAGAGAGAGAGAGAGAGAGAGAGAGAGAGAGAGAGAGAGAGAGAGACTGTATCCAGTCTTCCAGGATATGGAGGTGCCAAATCCAATCAATGGACTGAAATAGTAATCACCCATCCTTAATTCCAGCACCTTTAATCTTGGTATTACACTACAAATGAATCATATACTCTGGGTTCAGCCACCTCCAAAAACATTTTATATTCGCTTTGAGGAGATATCTAAGCACAAACCATAACATACACCTTGAACAACAGCATCCAAAATATGAAGTAATTTGAAGTCCATTTAATGAAGGATGTAAAAGGTCTTTACACCTTGAGACCATGATCTTGAGTGAAATAAATCAGACATACAAGTGTAATATCACATTGCTTCTCTGATGTGAGAAACTGAAAGTATAAATAAGGACCGAAATGTATAATAGATATTTGGAAATAGGAAGAAAATGTTCAAATGGGAAAGGGGGAAAGGGAAAATAATAAAAAAAAGTTAAAGAAAAAGATGGAAACAAAGCTTTTGTAAATAAGGAAGAGAAAGGGGTCGAAGCAAGGATCCGGAAATGAGGAAAATTGAAAAATCAACATATATCGTGCACAGGTACAAATTTCCTATGGTGAACATGATCATTATGTATATTTTAAATGTACCAATAAACTTGATCAATTAAGAAAATTTCAGGGATTTGCTGAAAGGGAGTGGAGTTCCAGCCGCTAACACTGAAGGTGGTAGGTCTATTTCAAAATTTTTCTTTTTTCTAACTTTTACTAGAAATTCTCCCAGTTAACTGCCTTTGGATTTCTGGTTTAGTATTGTTTACATTTCAATTTTTTTCAAAATTTCTGGCCAAAACTAGTTTCACAAAACTCTTTAGGCAGAGCAGCTGATGCCTTACTGCAATATTCTTGATCTGCAACTTCTGTCTTCTCAGATTCCAATTACTTGGAACCCTACCTCTCAGTGCTGAAGGACCTGGGATCTCCTCTATGTGATGTCATGAGAGTTTTCATTTTAGGTCTGAGGTCAGGATCCAGACACGTGTTTGTAAGATGTTGCCAGATAGGTCCGTTTCAGTAGATGGATCATGTTTATGCTCAGTACAGAGGACTGCTCTCTGCATCTCACTCAGCTGTGTTGCTTGTTCTTGACTTTTTCTCCTCTCTTCCCTAAGTCTCTTTCATACCACTTCAAGCGTACATATATCATTTTTCATTCTCTCATGTTTTCTACTTTCTTACACTACGTATATATCAATGTTGTGCTTTTTCAGCAATGATTTGACACATATTCTACCTTCTGCTGCCATTACTTGACTTTAAGTCAAGTAATGACTTTAGCAGCTTCTCCTTGAATCATGTGAAAAATTAAATAATCATGTGGAAAATCAAATCATGTGTGTGTGTGTTTGGAATCCACCTGTACACAGTAGCTATATTATAAACTCTAATACTTCTTATTATGTACCTCAAATAGAATAGGTTATATTTTTCAGTGTGAGGCTGAAGGACGGAGAGTAGGTCAGGAAAAGTTAAGCAACACAATCTTGTCAAATACGTACGGGCAAAAAGTATAATTCAGGTACAAAGTATTTTTAAATAGAAAAGGTATGTTTAGATACTCAGTAGTATCTTGTTATAAATGGAAGAATTTGTTCCAAGACCCTTACAAATAGTGAAGTTCATGGATGCTCATGTCCACTATATATTTGCATGTAAACTCTGCATATCCTCCAGCACTACTTACCATCTTTAGATTATTTAACACCTAATATAATGTAAATGCTATGTAAATAGTTGTACTACAACTATTAAATTATTTAGTAAATGATGCCAAGGAAAAGTCTTTCTTTAATCTTCAGTAAAGTTTCAATTTTTTCCCAAATATTTCCATTCAAAGGTAGAAAGGACTTATTATATGTATACTTCAAGACCAAATTAAAGTCAGAGATTGACTCTTTGGCCAAATAAGCAAAGGCAGGACTACTAGAGATGGTTAATATAAATGCAGATAGCTTAAGGAAGCAGAGAGAAGCAAAGTCTTTATTACCAAGAAGATTTCAAATCATGAGTAAATTTCTGAAACATGACAGGCTAGCAAACTTGTACATTATCACAGCTAAAGATGAAGGACCATGGCTTCTTGGACATTGTATGCTGTCTTGGTAGCACTATCTACTTTGCAAAAACCTATTTATGAGTGACTGTTATGTATGGAGACCTTCTGGATCATGACTAGAGAATTAGAATTTGATACCAGAATTTGTAAATGCTAGCTTCTTTGCACAGTAAACATTTCAATACATTCCTAATTTCTATAGTGCATACTTTTGAGAACTCAGAAAAGACATTTTTGACCTAAGTTTTGGATGACTTTCTTATCCATAGATAAAACAATGCAACATGTTTAGAAAAGTTGGTGAAAGGGTATCTGAGTGTGTGTGCAAAGTGAATATGATGAATTGAAAAAGGGCAATTTGATATCTGCTGTTAAAAAATTATAAATATTGCCTGGAGTTATGGAATTTTTGAAGAGACCATAGGAAGGAAAGTAAGCCACCAGCTAGATAATTTAGTAAATATTTCAATAAATGATAAAAGCATTAAGAAGTTTAATTTGGAATTACCTACCACATGAGAAAGGAGGAAAATCTTTGACAAATATTCAGGATATTCAGTGAAAGAAAAGTGAGTGATGGGAATCATTAAAAGAGATAATAAATATATGAGAAGGGATTTCTTCTCTTACCAAGAACTTTCACAGTTATTATGAGCTCCTGATTTGTTGGGATAGTTTTTGCTGATAATGCACATCTTATCTGACCCTAGTCTTTTACTTAGATTTCTACCAGAAATCTAATGTCCAGCCCTCTTAATTTGTGAAGTAGAAGGTTACCCTCAGCTCTCATTGAAGAAGAGTGCATTTGCTCTTATAAACTTGCATTTGAATTTCTCATTTTCTGAGTCACTGCTTATGTGTCTCTATATAGAGTGTTAATAAACTCTAAAGTTTTTATAGTTGAAAACCATTATTACACAAGTGGTACATTTTTCTGATAGTGAAGATGAAGTCTCTTAATCTTATTATCTTAAACAAATAGTTCATTACACAATGTTGTAGTGTGTCTATAGGAAACTGTTCAGTTTCTATATTCCACAAGTATTGTAGAATAAAAATCCCATCTGCTATCATACACCTAGGAGTGTTAATTATTTTTATCAGTGTTGAAACAGTTATACATTGAGCTTTGTCTTTGTATATATTTATAATTAAATATTATGGAGCATTAAGAAGTAAAACCCTGATGACTTTTTCTCTAAAATCTAATATAGCATGATATCAAATTTAATACCTTAATTGCAAACTAGCAAGAGATGATTTTACAATTACTTCAATGTTTGTTAAGGTTATGACTCATGAACAAATTACTTTCATGGTTGGGTTGCATTTATACAAGACAGGGTGTGAATTTTAAAAATGGATCAACAAGATGGGACAGATTTAGGTGTGGAGATATTTATGTAATATGTTTATATATGGGCACAGAGAGGCAGAAAAACAAATACCTCCTTTGGCATGCTCAATAGTTTTAAAGAAGAATTTGTGCACTATTGTATTAATAAACATTTTTGAAGACTGAATGAAAATTGGCTTAGGTAGGATTTTGGCAAAGAACTCATGAGTAGGTAAATTGAAAGCTAGTGACATCTTATATTGTTAAGAAAATACAGAATAACCCTGCATGCAGATCTTTCATTTACAGTGACAGGTCGTTCTCAATGACAGGTCCCTCAACAGTGGCAAATAAAATGTAACCAATTGCGATAGCATGACTGTGAAAAAGAGAAAATAGCCATAAACCCGTGCAATTAAATACACTATTGTTTTATCAGTAATATACCTGACTTAATGTTCTAATTCATTCTAACAGTTGTTAAACTGTCTTGTTCTATGTTGATTTGTCCTTTTACAGATATAATTCTGTTATTATTGCATTCCTCAGATAGACTTTAAGAATGGAGACTCTGGTAATGGAGTTCTGATACACTCTTTAAAGGCTGATGAGGTCTTAATAGCTCTTCCAAGTACCTTAGTCTTTTCTGTAGTTCCACAGCGATACCAAATGTCTCCTAACTCACTGACTGTGCTCCGGTCAAGGCCAGCGTCTTCATCGGCAATTCCTGAGCAAGTTCAGAAATGTGTAGTAAATAAATAGAATGCTATGCATTACCATTTATACTACAGCTCAGTTGGTCTTATTAAGAGATTAAATGTAGGACAAAGAATAGCTCCTAGAGGCTTAAGAGCTCTCTTTTAAAATATATCTCTAAGGAGAAGTACAGAAGAAAGAAATGCCATCTAACAAACAGGACATTTGTGTGTAGTGGGTGTGGAGTTAGGCATAGATTATGTAACAAGGGAAAGGAGCTCAGACATACCACACAGGTTTAATCTAGTAAACACTTCTCTGTCTGTTTCTGTATATATTTATATGAATATAACATTTGAATTTGACATTTTAGGTTTTGTTTTATTTTTGCAGTGGTGCAGATTGATAGGCCATTCCCAGTCCATTGGCATTATGAAATGTGGGCTAAATAAAATGATTCTTGCACAATATTCCACCTTTTTTTTTAGTTTGTTTTTTCTCTTTTGCTTTGTTTTCTTTTCACCAGTAGCATGGATGAGACTTGACCAAATTGTCTGTGACTTTAGGTCAGGATTTCTAGGACTCTAAATCTATGGGTAGGTAATCGAAAGCATCCTTTAGGAGTTTTATACAAGACAGATTCTTCTTCCCCCAAATACTTAGCAAATGATTGTGAAACAAATGTTCTTACCTTTAGATCTCCTGGCATCATTAGGCTCTTCTCAAGGGCAGCTTTCTCTTTCTTCTTAAGTTAGTTACTTTTTCAATGGTTCTAGAGAGCAGCTAGCATCAGTTCTTTCAGATGCCAATCCAGCAGTACAATTTCTCAGAATCCTTGGAGATTGGGAATGAGTTACAGACTTTCCTAATGAGCACACAATATTACCCAAATACTGTATTCCCTTAGGATCTCTTTTGAGAGCAATGGCTGTGCCACTTAAATCTACTCCTATTAAGCTCTTATATTCCCCAAAAATGTCTTCACAGCTGGAAGACTGGAAGTTTCTAAAGTCAGATACTCATTATACTTAGAATCCTGCTGCACTTCCTCCTGCCACAGTATTCAGCTAGAAGTTTGTGAAGCATTTTGTACATTGCCTTTGTCTTCCCTATATCAATGTTGCATTTCTGTTCATTGCAACTTTTTGACAGTCTCTTGAATCTTCTCTCCACCCCAAGCACCACTACATTAGCTAAACCAGCCTCTCTTGTGTGAATGTTGTAAAACACTTTCCTTTGCTTTCCTTATATCCCCTACTGAGCTCAGGTTTCTCTTCATGCAGCATTCAAAGGAATACTTGTACTGATCTCATTACATTCTTTTCCTAGGTAGGTGTCTTCCAGTGGTTTTTGACTGTTTTTAAAGAAATCAAAATTCCTTAATATGGTCAGTAAGATTCTATAAATCTTCCATCTTGCCTACCTCAATAGCTCCATCACCTTTGTATTGCTCTTTTGAGCTAAGGTCTTGGTTCATCTTCCAATGCTTTCCTCAGTATGTTATACATTTTCCTTTTTAAATGAAATACTTTTCTATATTCCTTTTTCCAGTTTCTTTGTTAGGTAATGCTCACTAATCTTCCACTTCTAACTTAAATTTTTTTATTTGGGGATTAATTCTTCACTCACCTCAGTTTTTACCTTCTAAATAGGTAAGACCATCAACTTTATTTTCTAAAGAATGTACTTCATTAATCAATTATCATTATCATTGCAATTGATGGGTACCTTATAGTTACCTTCTTTTTATAGTTAAAGTTCCTCATGAGCATATACTTTGTCTTATTTAATTATGGCATTGTATTCCCTGTGCCTAGATTACAGCCATGAATCCAGTAGGTTTATGGCATTGTATTCCCTGTGCCTAGATTACAGCCATGAATCCAGTAGGTGCATAACAAATGTTCACCTCTCACTAGTGATATCTCTGGAAGTGCACATATGACATTTAGTTCAATAAGGTAAACGAGCATTAGTTCTAATAAATTATTAAATATTAAATATTATTAAATATTAAAAATTTTGGTACTCTTGGAAAATTTGATTTGTCCTCATATTTTTTAATATGAACAAAATTTCTCATGTTAATAGTATATCTCTGGAAAATTATGTCTCTTCAATTTCATATGATGTTTGTACAATATATACATGAACAGTTTGTCAATTCTTGGTAATAGTTGAGAAGACTTTCTACTACCTTTATTTGGTCTTCTTCAGCATATCTGGGGATTTAGCTACTTCATTTGCTTGATGTTTTTGTTTCATATTGTAAGGGCAGACACATTGTGTCAATCTGAGAAGTTTAGCAGTTTAATGAAGTAACTCAGCAGGGGACCAGGGTCCTCACTTTGCAAACATTCCTGTGCAAGAGGAGGGAATGAGATGGTGTGAGTGCTATGCCCATACTGCTTACAATATAAGGAAGGAAAAGAGGCTTGCTTCTGCCACTCCATCTTTTGCTGCTTTTTCTGTTTTCTGTTGCCTTGACCTGTTGCCCCTGTACCAGTCTACCCTGCCTTGGAGCCAGCTGATTACAGACCAAAACCTCCACAAATTGTGAGATAAATAAACCTTTCCTTCCTTAATTTTAGGTGTCAGATTATTTTGCCTCAGAAATGAAAGAAAAGCAACCAAGACAAATATTAACCTCAGAATTATGGTATTTGGTATAAATTTCCTAAGGACTGTAACTACAAGATATTTTAAATGATACAACATTACATTTTACTCAAAAGCATCCCTCTTTGCTCCTGTATCTTATTTAAAAACATTTACTTTCTTCCACTGGATGACTTACTTTCCAAGCTGGTACACTGTCTTGGAGAGTACTGATGACAGTTTCAGAAACCACTTTTCAACACCAAAGTATTTGATCATTGTGTCTTCTATGGGGGCACACTAGGTCCCATACCATTAAACTTTGGACATGAATAATCTTTGATTAATATAAAGGTGATGTTATCCAAATTGAAATGTAAGTATATAAAAATCCAAATATATTTGTAATTTTAAAAATTTTCACATCCTGGCAGTTGGAGACTAGCAAACTGGGTCAACTTTGAGGGAGGAAGAAAAGTGAAGTAAAGTCACTAACAGACTCAAGGGGAGAGTTGGTGCTGATAGTTCATAAAAAGGACAGAAACAGGATTTATTTGGCAATAGATTCTTTGCATCCCAGTACAATTCAGACAGGCTTGCCATAATTAATCAACATTACTAATGGTTAACTGTTCATGTCACATCTTTACCTTCTTTGGATCTTTCTTCCTTCAATTAAATTGCCATCAGTCTGCTTTTGAAAAAATATTGTAGTGGAAAAAGTAAGAAGTCAATTGTGAAAAAGAGATTTTATTTTATTTTTATTTTTAAGTCCACAAAGGGATTTTGCTATCTGGTAGACCTGAGAGATTTTACTGTGTAGAAGGTACTAGGAGTTTTCAGTCTGTCAACCTTATTTTAGGCTCAGAATGGTTATGTGACTTCCTTTCAGGTCACACAGTTAACAGAAAAGCTGAAACTACAGACTTCCATTTTCTTTCTCTTTTCCATGTTCACTTGGATCATGCACCAAAAAAACACAAGAACCTAACTCACTTTGCTAGCAACAGCTATCAGAAACTGCTTCTCCACATCTTAGTTAAAGATACTGCCAAGAAGTTATTTACTTAAGTGCCAAATCTAAGAGTCACTCTTTATTTTCCCACTTCTACTCTTTCAGCTAATCCAGTCAGTTGTCTATCCAGCAGGCACAGTATTTAAACTCTACTTCCCTTTCACTGTTAACCTTGTGAAAGTCACTGTGGTCTCTTGCTTGGGCTATTGCAAGAACTTTTTAGTTTTTTGCTTCTCCTTTTCCTCTCTATTTCATTTACTGCCTCATAGCCAGAGTGAGGAGTACTCCAATTATGTATTTAATGTGGCCTATAGCACATCAAGTCACTCCCTTGTTTAAACTTTTCATTTCCATTTTTCTTTGTGTGTGTGCAATCCATCTGTCTTTTCCTGGTCTACAAGGACCTTCAGGATCTGGTCCTTGGTCTATGACTTCGTATGTAGTCATTTTGCACTCTCATACTTGCTCGCTGTAGGCTAGGCACAGTGAATCAGTCCATCTCTTTGAAATGTCCTACATGTGTTTTCTTCAAGTTATTCTCACGAGACATTTCTCTACCTAGAGTATTCTACACTCAGTCCTTCACATGACTGCTACTTTCTCATTACTCCAGTCTCATTCAAACACCTTCTTCTCAGATCCTTTCCTCACAGTTCATTATCTTGCCAGGTACTCTGTAGTTAAATATCTTCTTAAATATTTACAATATTTTCTACTATTCAGAATTATATATTTACAAAATAGTTGTTATCTGCTTTCTGTATTAGAAGATAAGCTTCAGAAAGACAAGGTCTTTGACTTGTCCACTTATTATTGCACCCAGTGCCTAGAATAGTTGCTGGCATGTAGTTCATTGTTGAACATGGTTTATGTTAGTAGCCCCTATACCTCAGGCAGTTATGCATTTGTGATTGGTTCATTGTCTAGCACATGAACCAATCACAGGTGCATGCTGCATCCACCTAGGGGTGCAGCCAGGATGTGATGTAATGGCGGGAAGAAGGTGTCTCTCTCTCTCTTGCCAGTTTCTGCCTTGCCATTTGCAGCTGTCCTGAACTGTGGCCCTGCCATGTCACCTGCCTTGGAGCCAACTGAGTATGGATTGGAACCTTCAAGAATTGTAAGAAATAAACCTTTCCTTTCCCAACTTTGAGCACTGGGTATTTTGTCTCAGTGATGAGTAAAAAGGAACTAAAACAAAAATTGTAGTCTGGGAGGTGTAGACAGACCTGCCCACATAATCATCTATACTAAGATGTTTAAGATCAAATATAACTGTGTGTGATGGGGAAATTATTTAGCTTCTATAAAATTTGTAAATTATATAACAACAATAATGATAACAATGATAATGGAACCCATTAATCTAAATAATTATGAGACTATTAAACAGAGAAATGCACGTACTTTGTCTGACTTCATCCCAGGTGTATATGATATACTCAATAATAACAGGAAAAAAAAAGGTGAAAAATAAAACACGGTTAACATTTGGTGTCAACTCATAAATCTGATACTTTTGAGGCCTGCCATTTTTTCTTTGCTGTTATATGTCAATATTTTTACTTAGGGTGGAACAAAAATTTTTTTAAAAAGTGACATGAGAATGGGAAGGCAGAGGTACCTGTTTTTCCTTTGCTTTTGATTTGATCTTTCTCCTCTCACTTTTAGGAAGAAATCAAGTTAAGAAATTAGAAGAAAAATCAGAAAACAGAACACATTGCAGTTCTATCTGTAGTTCACCATATGTTTAAGTGTGTACTGTTAGTGGAATTCACCAACTGTACACAGTTTAGTCTACTCCCAATGGGTAACTGGCCATATTGTAAGCAGCAAACCTGAGGCGGAGACAAAAAGATGGTATATTTCTTAGTTCAAGACTAATGTTTGGGTCTTTCTCATACACAGGACTTAAGTTTATCTAAAATTCTAGACAGGCCTTTGCTACCAAGCAAATAATCTTCTGTTATTTACAAACAATTATAATTCAGAGTCTCATTTGACTTTTCCATGAAGACAAACAGGAAAGGAAGGAATTGGAACGTAAACACTTGACCAGTGATGGGAAGCAGGCCATTTCAGCCAGGTGCTCCTAATCCTGAAACTATTGCTCTTCTTTCCTTGGATATAAACCAGAATGAAATAAAAATTTAGCAAGAATTCATTGCCCATTACTTCCCACAGAAGTTCAGGTTACTTTTTCAGAGCGAGGATTGTTACAGGCAGCTGAGTTAGATAGAAATATTATAGGCAGTCAGACGGGACTGAACCCTCAAAGGATCCAGTGCAGAAAACCAGATACCTTGTAACTGTGGGGGAACAGACACCACCCTCTGTAGGCCAGACCTCAAGACAAAAGAAAAACAAATATACTTCCATCCTAAGGACAGATTGATATTCTTTTTTTTTTTTTTTGGTGCTAGGAATCAAACTCATGACCTCATACTTGCCAGGGAGGTACATGTGCCACAGAACTGTAACCCTGGCCTAGGGACTGGTATTCTAAACAGGTCTCTATCACCCTAAGGAAGCTAAGAGTCATCATCCCAACCCCCTACAGGAAGAGTCACTGATCTGTATGCATGGCTGCTTGCTGCGTGACTTGCTTCCCCATTTGTCCCTGATGTGGCCAATTTTACCTGAGCAATTAATCTTAGTGGTTGATCACAATTCTGTCTCACTTCACATTTACCTTGCCAGTTCCCATGTTTTCTCCACCTTAGACCTGCCTCACTTTGTGGTTTTACTCTATAAAAGTCCCTAGAAAAGTCTTTGGCAACCCACTCAGGACCCGTTCTGTCTCTCTCTCAGACATAACCTTTCTTTCTCTCAATTAATATAGTCTGCTCTTAAAAAACTTTAGCAAGAGTTTTTCTTCTTTAAAGATTACTTAAAATGCAGGTCTAAAGCTATACAAAGTGTTTTCCTAAGGTGATAGCTTAAACTGAAATCATCTGTGCTTCAGACACCATTTTAACTACTTGTCACAACACTTAGTGGGGCACTGTTAGGGGCAGTAAGGAAAAGACTTTAAGGGAACCATAGGATGGCATTAATATGGAATGTCTGACTTTACAATTTGGAATAAGAAATTTTCTATACAATTAAACTAAGCATATCCAGATTCAAAAAAGCATAAATAACATACAGTAGATTCTTTTTCTAATTTCCTATTATTCTACTAGCCAGTAAGTTAGTAAAACCCTTAGTTTGATATGTAGCCAGGAGATCTCTTGGCTTGTTCCAGTTTTGCGTTTTTCTTCATGATTTGTCTAAATTCTGCTGGTTTTCTTCTCTTGGTTCCATGACTTTGCCTTGCCTTGAACCCTGTGGGCTCCTAAAGTGTGTAGAAGAGCCAAATGTAGATACTCAAACCCTCCTCCATCTCTTCCTACATAGAGTCTTATATAAATCATGTTTCTCCTTCCAAGTGGGACTTGCATGACAACTTCATGGAATTGAAGTAAGGATTAAAAAGTTTAAAAATGAAGTGTTTGGTAGGACTTCTAGCAAACATGCAGTGCTATGTGCATTTTAGTTATTACCATTGTTTCCAGTAGACTTGTTCAGTTTCATCTGTCTTTGTTTAGATTTCACTTTTATTAACCAGTGTTTTCAACAGTATTCTTAGAGAGATTGTTTTCAGCTTTGTGTTTTGCCAAGTGCCTCTACTAATTGTTTATTGCTCAAGAAACAGTTTCTGTAATGAATATATATGTATTGTCTTGGTTACTTTTCTCTCACTGGTGGTATAAAATACCCAACGCCCAAAAAGAAGGAAGGAAAGGTTTATTCAGCTTACAGTTTTGGGAATTTTCAGTCCATAATCAGCTGGATCCAAAGCAGGGTGGCATGGCACTGGGGTAACACTGCAAGGCAGCAACCAGAGAAAAAAAGGAGAAAACAAGCCTCTTTTCCTGGCTTATACTGTGTACATGCCCCCTTCTCCCCATTCAGGGCTGGTGTAGCCCTCACAAAATCTCCTTGCCCTCCTTTGCATGGGATGGGGATATTTACAAAGTAAGAGCCCTGGCTCCCTGCTGAGTCTCTCAGTTAAACTTCTAAACTTCTCAAGTTGACACAATGCATCAACCATAACAATCCACACCTTATCAACTTGGCAACCAGACACATTTCTTTAATTTAGCCTCCAGATACAAATGTATGGTTATTCATAGCATTTTGCAAGTTGAACATTATAACAGTTTAACAGCATTTTGCAAGTTGAACATTATAACAGCTTAACAATCCTTAGGAAACAACATTAAGTCCATCAACATTATATTATATTATATAGAAACATAACATTTTCTCCTTGGGCCCCCAAAGACTCACACACATCTCTTTATGCAGAAGGCATTGAATACATCTACAAAAGTCCTAACAGTTTCAGCATTGTATTTAAAGTCCCAAGTCTCCTCCTAGATGTAAGGTAAGCCTTAGCTGCAAGGCCCAGTACAAATGAAAACAAAGCTAAACAATTCCAACTTACAATGACACAAGATTGACATTTCATTCCAAAAGGCAAACAGGAGTGTACAAAGGTTAGGAATAAAAGCAAGTCCAAAATACTGCATGGCAAACATTAAGTCCTCTATGCACCTTTGAGACAATATATGGCAAATTGTGAGCTCCATAGGGCTTGTGTGATTTAACCGCTATGGCACTTCTGGTGGTTTTAGCTCCCACAGCTTCTCTTTTGGGCTGGTTTTGCTCCCTCATTGCAGGTTTCCTTAGATGATCCACATTCCTGGACCCCAAAAACTTCTGGGGTCTCCAATGTACCTTGGGCTTCACATTCACAGCTTCACATATTGCCTTCTCAGGGGTGCACTGCCTGGCCTCCCAGGCCTTCTGAAATTGCAGTGGAAGCCTTTTTAACCTCAGAACCCTTGTATTCTATATGCACCTAAAAGCAGCATCATGTGAATGAGGCTGCGGTCTGCTGCTAGCTCGAGCAGTAGCCACGCTGTCCTCTTTCTTGGCTGTAGGCATCGAGTGCCTGTATCACTGTGCACTCTTAACCTGACTGTGAGGAACAAATTCTCTGTGTCACTGCCATTCTGGAATCTTGTGGGACCTACGTCACCATTCTGGAACATGGTTCTCCGAAGCTTTCTCCTCCAAGCAAAATCTTTCACTTTTGCAGTTTTGGGGCTGCAAAGCATGGGGACCCACTGTTTCCAGGGATGCCCCTAGACCATCATTTTTATTTCTCTGTTCCTTCTCAGCAATTGAGGTCTCAGGTCTATCTTTATAGTCCACTGCTCTACTGGAGCTTATCTTCTGGCCAAACTCACAACATTTTAAATCACCCTGCTAGGCTCTTTGCTCTTGATTCACAACATACATCTGGCTAAAAGCCCCCCACAATAGCCATGTCATGGTCTCAACATTTGACTGCCTTTAAATTTCTTCTGCCAGAGAAGTCAGCCAATCACCCTTAATCTTAGTCTCAGGCAAAGTCTCTGGTTATGAGCAAAATGCAAACAAACTTTCTGTCAAGCCATAACACACATTATCTGAAGTCCAGCAACCAGTGCAGCCCTTCTTCTCAGCAGAAACCTCCCAAGCCTGGTCTTAGTGGCAGGCTTTCTATCAGCCTTCTTGTCTCTTGAGCTCTGACCAGAATCTCCCATACAGAACAGCCTAAGCTGTTCCAGTACCACTCTTTCAGGTGACATCTCCAAACCTTTCGAAACTCTTCCCACAAGCCATTCCCAGAGGCTCTTGGATCACATGGCTCACAGCAATGACTCCACCCTTCTGGTATCAAATTCTGTACCAGTTTCAACATTTCTCTCATTGCTGAGACAAGACACTCAACACCCAAAAGAAAGGAAGGAAAGATTTATTTAACTTACAGTTTTGGGAGGTTTCAGTCCATAATCAGCTGGCTCCAAGGCAGGGTAGCACTGGGGGAACACTTCAAGGAAGCAGCCAGAGCAAAAGCAGCTGGAGCAAAAAAGGGGAAAACAAACCTCTTTTCCTGGCTTATACTGTGTACAAGCCCCCTACTCCCCATTCAGGGCTGGTGTAGCCCTCACAAAATCTCCTTGCCCTCCTTTGCATGGGATGGGGATATTTACAAAGCAAGAACCCTGGCTCCCTGCTGAGTCAGTTAAACTTCTCAAGTTGGCACAATGTATCTATCATCTATCTATCTATCTATCTATCTATCTATCTATCTATCTATCTATCTATCATTTTCTGTCCAACAATTATTCCACCTTATTTTTAAAGTGGGATTTAAGGTTTTTTTTTTTTTTAAATTTTCCCTTTTTTTAAATTTTCCCTTTGGGGTGATTTTCTCATGATCTTCAGATACAGTCTGTCAATGAAATTCTTTCTTCCCAAGACCAGGTGGGCATTCCTGGAATTCTGAGGTTACGAGTAGTGGACAGAGTGACAATATGAAAGTGGTTAGACCTGCCAGCTGCATATCTGAATGAAATTACTAAACAGCTTCTTTTAACTTAGACCCCAAAAACTACTTAATTGCTACCTGAGTTTTTCTCTTAGTGCTGAGTGCTCTGCCTATAATCATCTAACAAATTACCTTGTTACTCAGTCTGACTAAGGTAAATGCTTTACACTGAAGAACAGTTGAATTCCATCTGATACAGGTTTCTTCTCTGCTTCTTAGTAACTGTCATCTCCAACCACAGAGTCTGCACCCTCCCCAGGTATTTTCTCTGTTGTACTCTGTGCTTTGGCCAGCAGCCTCTATGTTCTTTCCCACTGCAGCAATTGTGAGCTTATTTCATTTGGCTGCATTTGGCAGAATCATTTCTTGATTACTATCTTAGTCAAAACATTTTCTCTGTTGAGTAAAACTATCTAAGCTACCCTAGACTTGTCTATAATACTGTGTTATTTCCTCAACCCCTGCTAAAGGAAACTGCTGAGGCCTTGCTCACCAGTGAGTGGGCTGGTTATAGTGAGGTTCCATGTAACTACACCACCTAGATGATACTTCCGGGACCAGGGGTGTGTAACTACCCTAAGACATCAAGTCTATGTTTTAGCAAGGCAAAAAGTTTGGGAATTTGAAATTAAGACACAGACTTACTCAAGACAGTTAACCTTGTGGACATGTATCAAAATGCTGTACAAAGATCTGCTATTGTATAGAGGGGGCTGGAATTGTTGCTCAGAGATAGGTATAAGCATGAGAATCCATGGAAAAGGGGCAGACTAGTGACGTGGCTAGCAGAAAAAAAGCAGAAATATAGGAAAATAGGTGGTCTGTGGAAGACACAAGAATGACTAGTTTCTAGGGTCTCCTCATATAATTCCTATGGTTAAATAGCACTACTGTTAGTGCTTCATTACTCTTCTCAAATTTGTAGGATCTTTATGTATCCTTACAATATTATATGTTGTCACTTTTCCCCTTCATGATTTGTCAAGCCAAATGTTTCCTGATTAAAGCAGATATTATGGTGCTTTCTATGTAACTTTAATGAATTTATTCTTCATTCAAAGATAGATACATTGTGCCAACTTGAAAAGTTTAGAAGTTTAACTGACTCAGCAGGGAGCCAGGGTTCTTACTTTGTAAATATCCCCATCCCATGCAAAGGGGGGCAAGGAGATCTTCTGAGTGCTACACCAGCCCTGAATGGGGAGTAGATGGTCAGGGTAATTTCTATTAAAGTACTTCAGTCAGGGAATTTTGTCATTGTTTACTTAATTATTGGCTTTGCATATTCCTGCCCTTCTTCCTAGACTGTCAAACTCTTATTCATTCTTCAGACTATGTTTATATTTTGTGTGTTCTGTGGAGTCACACTAGATCGTCTGGCCAAGAATTATCCATTCACTTCCTCCATGTGTGATTATTTGATACATGTATACAGTGGACAAGTATTACCACAATCAAATTAACTAACACATTCATTACTACCCATGCTGTAAATTAGACCCCCAGAATTTGTTCATTTTATAACTAAAGGTTTGTACATTTTGACCAGTGCCTCCCTATTTACACCTGCAGTCCTTGATACCACTGTTCTGCTCTCTGCTTCTATGACTTGGCCTTTTATATATTACATTCGTAAGTGAGATCCTGCTATATTTGTCTGTGCTAGGTTTATCTTACTCAATATGTATCTTCCTGGCTCACCCACCTTGTGCAGAAATGTCAGAATTTCTTTCTTTTTTATTATTCTTATTCATTTATTTAGTTTGGTTTTTGAGATACAGTCTAACTATAAAATTCACATTGGCTTTTAACTCACTGTGTAGCCCAGACTGGCCTTGAGTTCCCAGTAGTCTACTGGCCTCTGCTTCCTGAGTGCTGAAATTACAGGTATGCAGCATCATGCCCAGCTTCCTTCTTTTTAAAATAATGAATAGTATTTCTTTATACATATGTATCATATTTATTTCCTTTTTGTTATTGCATATTAGGAATACAAAATATTGAAGCTAATTTTGGTATATGCTTATAACACATTTTGAGTATGTTAAAATTCATAACCATAGATGCCTTTACATTTTGTTAATTGCTTTTTTGTCATGCAAAAGGCAAATCCTCATTGATGTAGTTCCATCTTAATTTTTTTTTTTGTCTATGTTTTTACACTCCAAAACTTATTGCTAAGGTTGTTGTCAAGGAACTTTTTCATTACATTTTTTTTAAGGAGTCCTGCAGTTTGTTACCTTATATTTGAGACTTTAACCCATTTAGAGTTAATGTTTGTATGCAATATAAGACCAGGTTATAGTTTTTCCAACATAAGTAAAAGAGATTTTCCCATCGTATATTTTTATTACAATTTTCAAAGATTAGTTTGCCTCATATACTAGATATGATAAAATATGCTTAAATTTTAAAAATTTGAAGGGCATGTTGTAGTTCACTCTCCTTAAAAACTCTTTCACTTCAAACATGCTTCTGCCATCACCCTTGCCACTTTCTGAAGCAGTACTGGAAGTCCTCCTTCTTGGGTGAGCTTAGTTGCTCTCTTGTGGCTGCCTTGAAATCCTGAATCAATCAAAATGTTTTCCTTTTACATCACTTTGACTTTGAGTAACAGTCAGAAATTGTATGGTGTCAAACACAATGAATAAGGTGAGTTAAGACCCACTGAAATATTTTTATGAGCTTGCTTTTCTGTTGGAAGGCACTTGGCAGCATCATTTGCTGCATTTTTGAGCATATCTTCTAAAAACGCCCACAGAAAAGGACTTCCAGAACATTGTGACTGTTAATTAAAGAGAAGAGGTCAACATTCTTCCATGCCAAGAGATATCATTTCTTGGATTTTCTCAGGTTTTCTGATTATGTGATTTTTTTGAGTCCTTCCTCAATTTCTGACTGCACCCTTCAATGTGCAGGATTGTTTCACTTAAATGGGCCACAAAATGGCCACCATTGGATGAATTTTTAATTCTTTGGAGAAATAGATGAAAGAAGGGTTTGTAATTTAGTGGACTATTGTCTTGGTTAATTTGGGAAAATATCTGAAACTATCATTTAAATACCTGAAAATATTAATAGATGTTTTATACAACTTTATAAATTTATATTAATAAAGTTTTTCAAATTATCAGTTATAGCTAAGGCACTATGACTCCTCAGTGCATAGAAAACACTTTATGGCCTGTTTGACCTTTAGTTGGTTTTATAAAAGAGTCTATATACTTTCCCTTTGATGATGATGCTCTAAAATATGCCATGTAATCTCATTGTATATAACTTCAGGAACCTAGAAAATATCAGGCAACTGTTTTACACCAGTAGAGAAAGGTTTCATTATCCTGCACATTTAGGCTTTCATGACAGTCTGTTTTTCTTATAGCATGCACATGCCTATCTATTTTATCCCCAACTTTTGTGACCATTCATGGACTGTGGAGGGAGAGAATGAGGCCCCATGGGAGGAGAACCCCACCTGGAAACTATGTCATTTTCATTGTTTTGTTGGGTTGGGTTTTTATTTTCTTTAGTTGAATTATGTTAACTCTGATGGCATGAGTAGCTATTTAAAAGATAGCAAGACATGCTATGCAAGCTATTATATATTTACTACTAGCTTGTTTTGATGTCCTTTATTGCATGCATCATTTTGTTTTTATTGTTTATATTCTGTTCTGTTCAAGTTTTAATATGTATGAAGGTTATTTTGAAGACAACAAAGGCATTGTGGTAACTATTGTTGATTTCATAAGGTTTGGAAGTCCTGTATCACTTATTCTGGTTTATTTTGATTGATTTTATTCTGTTTTATTTTCCTTGGTTTTATCTTCTTTAAAATGAAAAAAAAATGTGAAACTTGTGTACCTATTCCTTTTTTATTATGATTTGGAGTACACTTTGCAAACTGTTTCCAAAGACAATTATAATTCTTCATATCCTACCAGTCAATGCCTTGGTGATATACTTTATCACTACTTTTACCCTTCTCTTGATCTGAATTGATCCTATGTTCTACTTTCTAGCAAACTAAAGCAGAGGAAACAACATGTGATTTCTGGCCTTAAGTTTTAAGAAGTCAAGATTTCCACTTTCACTCCTGCAATCCTTCTCAACCTAGATTATTACATGATGTAAGTGTAATCTAAAATTCTTTTTGTTTTGGTACTGGGGATCAAACTCACAACCTTACACTTGCCAGTAAGACTCTTATGCCACTTAGCTAAATCCTCAGCCCAAGTCTAAAACTCTTAAGATAGTGATCCCTGCAGCTCGGTGCCTGCCCAGCCCCCTTGGCTCACTGGACTGGGCTCCAGAGGTTCTGCAGGCTTGAGTGGACTGCGCCTAGTGACCTTCATTCAACAAGGGGAACCAGACCAGTGGAAGGGGCAGCCAAGCCCGCACCGTTCCCCTTGGTGTGAGTTGCAGATCACCAGCACAGACCTGGAAGGGTTTGGGACCATCAATCCCAGTGGCTGGGTGCCTGCCCAGCTACCTTGGGTCATTGGACTAGGCTCCAGAGTTCTATGGGCTTGAGTGGACTGCACCCAGCAACCTTCATTCAACCAGGGGAGCCACACCCACCGAAGGGGGAGCCAAGCTGGTGCCAGGCCATGAGGGAAAGCTATGTAAAATTGCTGGAAACACAGAAATACAGGAAAATGACAAAACAAAAGACCAAAATGCAATCTCAAACCTGCAGCCCATCCCAAGAAATAGGAGCCATGTACATAGAAGAAAATACTACACACACCTGAAATGTATGAAATGATATCAACTGAAATATAAAGAAGCAAGTACAGGAAGCTATGAGGGAACTCAAATCAGAAATATTCTCCTAGGTAAAAGAAGAAATGATAAAAGTAGTGAAAGAAATACTGAATGCATCCAACAAAGACACAGCTAAACAATTAGAGGAACAAAGCAAAATGATAGAATCCCTGAATGAACAGTTTAAGAGACAAACAGAATACATTAAGCAGATTCAAAGAGATATACAAGAAATCAAAAACTCTAATGAAAGTTGCAAAAACCATCTCAACAAAAGTGAAGATAGTATCTCAGACCTCAAAGACAAGTTTGCAGCTAGTGAACAGGAAAGGAAAGATCTTCTAACAATAACAAGAAATCAAGAAATAACAATTCAACAGCTGCAAGATGATGCAAGGAAAAACAATATAAGATTAAAAGGAATAAAAGAAAAAGAAGGAGAAAACACAAATGATATCAAGAGGCTATTTACAGAAGTAATAGCTGAAAACTTCCCAAACATGAATATGGAAACTGACATATGGATTAGTGAGGCAAATAGAACTCCAAATAGCCATAACCAAAACAACACTACACCCAGACATATAATAATCACCATCCTAGAAATCCAACATAAGAACAGAATATTAAAAGCTGTTAGAAGAGACAGGTCACCTATAAAGGAAAGCCTGTCAGAATCATGGCAGACTTCTCAACACAAACAATGAAGCCAAGAAGAGCATGGAGTGAAGTTTTTCAGATCCTTAAAGAAAATGACTTCCAATCCAAACTGTCCTTCAAAATGGATGGAGAAATGATACTTCTATGAAAAGAACAGCTGAAGAACTTCATGATCACCAAACCAAACCTACAAAGAATACTGAAAGACATTCTAGATACACATGGGAAAAAACCACTAAGCAAGGCAGACAATTAAACAGAATGGAAAGCTAAGATACAACATCAGAAAGATAACATGTCAACAATAAACCAATATATGACAGTTATAACCATTAATGTAAATGGACTCAATTCACCAATTAAAGCAAACAGACTGGCAGAATGGATCAAGAAACAACATCCAACCATATGCTGTCTACAAGAAACCCATCTAACCCAAAAGGAAACTCATAGACTGAAAGTCAAAGGATGAAAAACAATACTCCATGCAACAGGAACTAAAAAAAAAGCAGGGGTAGCTATTCTGTTTGCAGACCATGTGAACTTCAAACCAAGAATGGCCCAAAAAGATAGAGAAGAGCACTACATACTAGTTAGGGGAAAACTGCAAGAGGAAGAGATAACAATCTTAAATATATATACACCAAATTCCAGAGCAACCAACTACACAAAGGAAGTATTAACGGAAATGAAAAATCAAATAGGCAATAACACAATTATAACAGGGGACTTTAACACACCATTGACACAAAGGGATAGATCAACTAGACAGAAAATTAGCAAAGAAATAACAGAACTGAATCATACCTGTAAACAAATGGATTTGATAGATGTATACAGAGTGCTCCATCCAATAACATCAGGATATACATTCTTCTCACCAGTACATGGGACATTCTCTAAAACAGACCATATACTAACCTACAGAACATATTTAAGTAAATGCAAAAGAACTGAAATTATCCCATGCATGATATCAGATCATAGCACCATGAAACTGGAAATTAATGATAAAAGTAACTGCAAAAACCACACAAACACATGGCAATTAAATAATATACTCTTGACCTATCAGTGGGTCACAGAGGAAATTAAAGAAGAAATTAAACAATATCTACAAGCAAAAGAAAATACAAATACAACCTACCGGAACCTGTGGGATGCAATGAAAGCAGTCCTCAGAGGAAAATTTATTGCACTGAGTTCCCACACTAGGAAAACAGAATGAACACAAATAAGCAACCTGATATTACACGTGAAACATCTAGAAAAAGAAGAGCAAGTCAAGCTCAAAGCCAAAAGAAGGGAGGAAATTATAAAGATCAGAGCGGAAATTAATGCAATAGAGACTAAGAAAACAAGTCAAATTCAAATCAATGAAGCAAAGAGTTGGTTCTTTGAAAGAATAAATAAAATTGACAAGCCCCTAACCAATCTAATTAAAAAAAGGAAAGAAAAGACTCAAATTCATGCAATACAGAATGAAAAAGAAGAAATCACTACCGACCCTGTTTAAATACAGAAGGTCATTAACAACTATTTCGAAAACCCCTACTCTATAGGTTCAATGACACAGAAGAAATGGACAGATTCCTAGAAACATACGAACCACCAAAGTTGGATCAAGAAGATGTAAAACTGCTGAATAACCCAATTTCTATGAATGAAATTGAAAATGTAATCAAGTCTCTACCAACAAAGAAGAGCCCAGGCCCAGATGGATTCACTGCGGAATTCTAGAAGAAATACAAAGAAGACTTAATGCCAACACTCCTCAAACTCTTCAATGAAATTTAAAGGGAAGCAATTCTCCCTAAGTCATTCATGGAAGCAAATATCACTCTAGTACCAAAACCTGAGAAAGACCAACTAAAAAAGAGACCTACAGGCCAATCTTCCTAATGAACATAGATGCAAAAATTCTCAATAAAATATTGGCAAACAGGATGAAGCAAATCATCAAGAAGATTATACACCATGACCAAGTGGGATTCATCCCAGGCATGCAGGGATGATTCAACATATGTAAATCAATAAATGTAATCCACCATATCAATAGAGCCAAAAGCAAGAATCACATGATCATTTCTATAGATGCAGAAAAAGCTTTTGATAAGATCCAACACCCATTCATGATAAGAACCTTACAGAGAATTGGAATAGATGGTCTTTACCTCAATATGATAAAGGCCATCTATGACAAACCAACAGCCAGTGTCATATT
>PVLA01002305.1:0-124046 GCA_004027455.1 Hydrochoerus hydrochaeris | reverse complement strand
TAAGACAAAGATGTCCATTATCACTGCTCCTATTCAATATAGTACTAAAAATACTAGCCAGAGCAATTAGACAAGAGAGGGAAATAAAAGGAGTAAAGATAGGAAAAGAAGAAGTTAAATTATCATTATTTGCAGAAGACATGATACTCTACATAGAAGATCCCAAACCTCCATTGAAAGTCTTCTAGATATAATAAATAAATTCAGCAAAACAGCGGGGATACAAAGTCAATACTCAAAAATCAATAGCATTCTTATACACTAACAACAAAATCACCAAGAGAGGAATAAGAGAAGCCACACCCTTCACACTAGCATCCAAAAAAATGGAATACTTAGGAATTAATCTAACAAAAAATGTAAAAGAGTTGTACAGGGAAAATTATAATACCCTGAAAAAGAAATCGAGGAGGACCTCAGAAAATGTCTTTGATACAGGGGCCAAGCATGTTCACTGGAAGAACGACAGTCTAATAAATGGTGCTGTAAAAATTGGGTATCCATATGCCAAAAACTAAAATTATACCCATGCCTATTACCATGTACTAAACTAAAATGCAAATGAATCAAATATCTAAATATTAAAACAGAAACACTAAATATGTTGCAAGACAAAGTAGATAAAAATCTTGAAGACATAGGGGTAGGTAGAGAGTTCATGAACAAGAACCAAACTACAAGGGAAATACTTCCCAGAATCAATAACTGGGATCATATCTTCTTAGAGTTTCTGCATGTCCAAAGAAATCTCCATCAGAGTGAAAAGAAAACCTATAAACTGGGAAAAAAAATCTTAGTGAACTGTCCCTCAGACAAAGGACTTCTGTCTAGAACTTATAAAGAATTAAAAAAAATCAGACCCCCAAAATTCAAAGACCCAATCCAAAAATGGGCATCCAAGATGAACACACATTTCTCAGATGAAGAAATACAAATGGCAAATAAATACATGAAAAAATGTTCATCATTGGTCATTAGAGAAATACAAATTAAAACCACACTGAGATACCATCTCACTCCAGAAAGAATGGCCAGGATCAACAAAACTACCAACAACAAATGCTGGAGAGGCTGTGGGAAAAAAGGAACTCTTCTTCACTGTTGGTGGGAATGTAGACTGGTGCAACCACTGTGGAGGTCAATCTGGAGATTCCTCAAAAAGCTGGGGATGGAGGTCTCATTTGCCCCAGCTATTCCACTCTTAGGCATATTCCCAGAAATTCTGAAAACATCTTATCACAGTGATATATGCACACCCATGTTTATAGCAGCACAATTTGTAATAGCCAGATCTTGGAAACAACCTAAGTGCCCATCAACCGAGGAATGGATAAAAAAATTGTGGTACTTTTATACAATGGAGTACTACTCAGCTATAAAGAATGATCACATTGAGATATTTATAAATAAATGGATGCATCTTGAATCTATACTCATAAGTGAAATAAATCAAACTCACATGTATAACTATCATATAGTCTCCCTAGTGTAAAAAATGGTACGTGTACAGAAGATTTTATGGAAATCATGGTTCACCACTATACTGCTTTCATGTCTTATGTCTTCATTCATTTGTTCAAATGGTTTTATTCTGTTTTGTTTGATCTTAATATATGTGATCATATGAATAGTTACTTTGAAGACAAGACAGTATGGTAGCCAGTGTTGAGTTAATATCATGTTGCTCTGAAGTCCTACCATGCTTTTGTTTTTCTATTACCATTGGTTCTATCACATTGTGTGTTATTGGATTTTAATATGTATGATAGTAAAAACAAAATTTTTATGGAAAATGAGATAATTTGGCAGCCATTGTTCATCACTGGTTATTTGTTTCAGAATGTCTTGGAATACTTCCATTCTCTTGACTTGTTTTATTCTGCTTTGTTATGTTTGACACTATTGTGTGTAAAGCTAAGCTCAACTATTTCAAAGAAAGAGACATTATAATAGCTACTGTTAATATCCAATTGTCTTGTTGTGAAGTGCTGTATTGCTTCCATTGTTCTGTTCTGATCTGCTTAGATCTGTCCTCTTTTGTTTTATTCTCTTTAAAATAAAAAAAAATAAAACTCTTAAGAGAAGAGAAAGTCTATATGGAGGTCAGATACCAGTTCCAGAGCCCAGGAATATGTGTGTGTCATCTTGGATCTTCTAGCCCTACATAAGCACCCCCGCCAACTCTATATTGAGCAAACCTAAACCATTATCTAGGAATCTTGCTTAAATCTATGATATGCAGGATAGTGAGCAGTAAAAAGCATGTTACCACTAAGTCTTGGAATGGATTCTCATACAGAAGTAAATTACTGCAACTGACTTCTCTTTCCCTGGACCTCATATTACTTTTCAGGGCAAGAGTCATGTCTTATGGTCTGTGTGTGTATGTGTGTGTGTGTGTGTGTGTGTGTGTGTGTGTATGTCTCCATAGAGCAATGTATTGGTTACACGACAGCTATAATTAATTGAATTAATTCTGTCTTACATATCTGGAGAAAATATCTCAAGATTAGGCTAATAAAGCTCAGCAATTGTGAGTGTGATTTTGAAAGCAGCTTTGCTACAGTTTAATATTTTAATAGTGATCATATAAAGTGAATGGGTCGTGCAAGTACTTGATGCTGCTGTTAGTAAAGATCTCCAAGGTTTCTTTCCTCTCTCAGAAATTTGGTGAAACTATAATTTTGTGACCAACCCCATCTAGAACCACTAGTATAATAAAGAATAAAAGTAGGTAGGTATAAAGCCATTGAAATGTTAAATTAATTGTGTCAAATTTTAAAGCAGTTCAATTTATTTGTTCTGAATTGTATGGTTTGGGTTTTTATTTTAAACTAAATACTATAAAATAAAGCAAACCAAGTAGTTCAGGTGTGACAGTATGATTCCTAGCAACTTTATGTTTTGTATAATTAAGAAAAATATCAAATTGAGGAAGTAATACTTAAATGACAGTTATGATGAATGATACAAATATGTTATATAAAATTTATGGTGCTTATCATGGTGAAAAAACCTAATCACTGAGTAAAATATATTTTGATGCAGATGTATATGATTAAAGATTTCCCCTTTCCCTTTCTCCCTTCACTTTTGCCTTTTCTGCTTCCTACCTTTCTTTTTTCTTTCTTCCTTCCCTCTTTTCTTCCTTTTTGTTGATAGTGTAATGATTAATAAAAGAATGAAACTAACAAAATGAGTTTTGGTCACTTTCCTTTAAGTAACTCAACATTTTGATTGGCTGGAAATGAGTTTTATCTTTATTATTACCCTTGACAGCTATGCATGGGAGATTATATCTTTATTTATTGATTTTTTATTTATTCCACTGATATCAGAATAACAACAGCTTATATGGAATGACTGTGGGAATTGTCTCTCTTTTAAAAAAACTCATTCACCGGTGTGCCTTCCCTTCACTAAGAGGCATGTTTTCAGCTGCACCATGGCTGGCCGCCAGAGAAGCAATTTCCTTTCCTTTTAAAGAGATTGGAAAGCATCTGATTATATCAGGAAGAGGTATTTCATTTTTCAAGGTGAAAGAACACTTGCTTCTTTTATAGATAATGGAAGAAATAAGGTACATTAGTGAAAGACAGAAGCTTACCAATTAAAAATATCCAGGAAGGGCGGAACATAGTCTGTCTACACATGATCTCAATGTAAATTAGCAGAACAGGGAACAATACCTATTTTTTCCTTTTACTATTTAGTTCAAGTTTTAATTTTATCTCATTCTTAATATATGCTTTTTGTGTATACTAATAAAGTACAGTGTGATGCTTTAATTCATGTATACACCAGAAAACAATCAACTCAGGGTAACTGATATATCTCATTATTTCATACATTTGTCATTTTTTAATTGAGTAAATTCAAAATGATCTTAGTTCAGTTTCTACAACAAATACAACTTGGACATACTTTTTATACCTTAACAACTGAGAGTATACTATTTATCACTTAGAAGGCTTTATATTTTATTTCCATTTCTCAGACTAATGTTTTAATGCCTACAAGATAAGTTACAACGTTGGAAAAATTAAATTTAACTAACTTAATCTGGGCTTTAGAATTTTAAGCAAAAGAAAACATGAAAGATTTTGGAATTATAAGACAAACATAGTCACAATTAGAGACATATTTTATGTTTGTAACTCTAAGATTAAATAGCATAAATAAAAAATGCCCCAGGTTTAAAATTCAAAATCTCCTTTTCCCCACATATTATCTATCCAATGATGTTTAAAGAAGTGTAATATAAATCACAAGTATTAACTACTTGTGTAACTTTCAATGTTTTAGTATTCACATTAAAGAAAGACACAGGAAACATTAGTTTTAATAATATATTTTATTCAACTCAATATATCCAAATGATATTTTAATGTATAATTAATATACAATATTGAGATATTTAATGTAGTTTTTAGTGCTGAGTCTTCAAATCTATTATGTTTAGATTTTATATTCAGCATGCTTCAATTCTGACTAGTCATTTTTCAAGCCCTTGCTTGTGTTCCACAGTTCTCCACATTTTCTCTCTTGATGTGTGTTTTTTAGGAATATTCTTTTGACCTTTGGTCTTCCTGGTAAATTTTTCAGTGTGTACTTTGGAGGACACACCTGAAGCCCCTCCTCCTGCCTGTGAAAGTATTTATAAATCATCCTCACTTCTCTATTAACTCTGAATGAATTTACTGAGAAATTCAATTTTCTTTATACAGCTTCCCAATTACTAAATTTACTTCTCTTTTTAAAAACATAATTTTTATCCTCCCACCCCTAGAGAATAGGTTTTCTTTAGTCCTTCTAAGGACTCAGCTCTTTACCTGGCCTTTGGTGGATGTCATGGGACCAGCACCAGCAAATTTAAACCAGAGGGGTGGTATTCCATCCTTCTGGACTTACAAAAATGATTTCTGGCTCCCTGGTTATGAATGGTAATGTTTATTGAATGTGGCCTCACATGCAGCTTGGGAAGTACACAGGTATCAAAGATACTCATTTTGGAAATGTCCCTGATTCTTAACAAGACATTTTGAATAATTACTTAATAGTCTTGTACTTGGGCACAAAACAGGTGCAAAGAGTACACCAATAAATAGGCTGTATGTGGCCATTTCCCTTTGGGGTAAGACTGTTCCTCCTCCACTTGCTCTTCCACCTTCTCTTCCTCTTCATCTTCATCCTGTTTTTATTAGCCAGCTTGGAAGTGAGGACCCCAGAAAGCTTCTACACACTTCTAATGACCATTCCAATCTATTTCTCAAGGGATATATTGAAATTTTGCAACTCAAATGCTCTGAGGTTTGATCCTTGAAATTTATGAAAATAAGAGAGAAATGGGTGACTTAAATGTCTTTTTACTTATTCTTTTTGACTTCATGATTCTTTATATTAACAGGATTGACTCCAGATTGTGAAAATTTCTGTCTCAATGTCCAGTTTCCCATTATACTGAATAAGACAGCATTTTACCTGATATATCCCACTGATTATTTTTTCATCACATACTGCCAATATCTAGACCCCAATTACCTCAACAGAATTTTGTTGTTATCTTTTCTTTGTCTTATCTTTCTCTAGTGTTTAAGTTTGTTATATTTCACATCATCTCTAAATTTGACTGTGTATTTCTGAAGTTAGAAAAACAGGAGTGGTCCTACATTTATTTGTTTATGCAAAAGAATGGAAACTAGACATTGGGAAAGTAAGGACTTAATGCTAAGGCTGAAATTATGAGTCACTGTAAAAGTAAGCAGGAAATGACCTGATGCAAAAGACTTCAAAGAACCTATGCAGTTCAAAGACAATGCAGAAAAATACAAATAAGGAATGCAATGTGTTTTTGCCTTGTTAAATAGATTTTGTACCTCTAATGTACACATTATGAAAGTCTCCAATAATGAAGTAGTTTAAGTGACATAAAGCTTGAATTTCATAATCTTCTACATAAGTCCAGTGTGTAAAATTTATATAGCCATCTGTGATCATGGAATGTTTTCAAAATCTGCCATATGGTACCATTTCAGTTGAGCACAGCCATTCCCATAGAGAACTGGAACATCATTTACCTTGTTCTATATATAGGATACATCATCCCTTTCGACATAATAACATGTTATCCAACACCATTCCATTATCTTACCATTCCTCAGAAGATCCATTTTCTTTTGGCCATTCCTCAACACTCATAATTCAGTATTTCTTAATACTCCCATTGGTACTAAAATAACTATGTCTTCTTCTACTACTTTCTCTTAACTTAACATTTAGAGACAACTGGATTACTTAGGTCATATTCAGTAAAGAACTATTTTCCTAGTTGGTTATTTTCCAAATTGCTTAATAAGAGGATGACTTCATTTCTGTCTAATTATTGGTCCATTCAATCATTATGGGCATCTCATGGACACATAACAGCAATAGTCATATAAAAACTGGAGTTGTATTTTCTAGTAAAATTTTGGTTGTATAGAGGACATTTAGAGTTTTATAGGTTTTCTGGGGCAAGCACAAACTATCTTCCAGAAACTATTTGACAGCTGGTATACTTAAACAAGTAAGACATAGGGCCTGTCCTAAAGGAACTCATAGCCCATTATAAAATTAATTGTTTCTTTTTTAAAAGTACAGCAGCAACAAATTTTTTTAATGGGAAATGAGATACTATAGTAGCCATTGTTCATCTGCTGTTATTTGGTCCAGAACACTTTGTAATAGTTTCATTCTCTTGAATGCTTTTATTCTATTTTGTTATGTTTGATATTATTGTGTGTGAAGCTATGCTCAATTATTTCAAAGAAAGAGATATTATGGTAGCTACTGTTGATATCAAATTGTCTTGTGAAGTGCTGTGTTGCTTGCATTGTTCTGTTATGATCTGCTTTATTCTGTCCTCTTTTGTTTTATTCTCGTAAAATAAAATTTTAAAAATTACAACAGCACAGAGACATGAGTGAAGACTGTATTCTATAGGCAATGAGAAGTTATAGGAGGGTTGACATTGAGTAAAATGATGAGATCTGTGCAAGTTTAGATCACTCTGGTGCAGTATAGAAGATGTATCTGTTGGTAGGAAATCTGAGGAATGGCTCTGAGAAGGGAAATATCATCATCATGTGTGAAAGTGCTGCTCAGGTGAAGTTTTGAAAAAAAGGTGATAATGGGTGAACAGAATGGACCAGGCAAACACAAAGAGAAAGATTAATAACACACAGGTATAGACAGCTGATGTGGGGCTAAGGAGGAAGAAGACTAGAATTACTTCCTAGCCTGGTTCTCTGTTTCTATATGAGTATGGTGCTTCCCAAGAAAAAAGAGAACTCAGAAGGATGAACTGATTGTGGGAAACTCTGTGTGCAATTCTGATCATTTCAACAGCTCAAGTCAAATCAGCATAATGATTAAACATCTAATTTAACTAAATGTGTAAATAGAATTGTCAGGTTATCTAGAGAGATGACCAAAGGCAACATTCTAGGGGCTTTAAGATGTAAGTGGGAAAGAATTGGGTATTTAGAGGGGGTAGGTAGAGAACCAAGAATGAATAACAAAGAAATTAACTGTAATCATATACATAGGTCAAATGAGATAAAGACTGAAAATAGTCTAGTAGAGTATGATGACATTTCCTGGAATATTTGCAGAGTCATGCAGAGAATAGAAATATGAATTCATTTGAAAACATAAATATGAAAAAAGTTGAGACAGCAATTTCAGACCATTACCATTCTTGTGAGAATTTACTTGTGAAGGAGATATCCAATATAATACGTAGAGTAGGAACTGATGGAGATGAGGTAGGATCTGACGTTCTTGATTAATACAGTGATCCATAAAATGAGAGAATCATTCTGAGCATGTTAATATCTTATTAGGAACCAGAAGTAGGAGAAATAAATTTTTCAGGAAGCACATATAATTACTGGACAAAGTTCATTTCAAGAGTAAAACAATTAAAGAAAAGAAAAAAAGGACAACCTTTTCTGATATTATGGGGAGATATTATGGAAGGATGCAAAATTTTATTTAAAATTAGAAACTGTTTAACATACCAATTTTCTAAAGCATTAACAATATTGTAGGTACAAAAGTCCTCAATATACATGCACAATTAATGCTAATGTATCTGGTTATTCCAACTTGTAACATTTTTTTTCTGTACTTGGATCTTGTACACTTTTCCCCAGATTTTTCTTGGCACTAGAAAATTTTCCTCTGAAAAAATCATTAACGTTGATTCTGGTTTCAGGTCCAACAGTTGCAATTACTTCACCAACCTAAACACTCAGCAGACACAGACCTGGTTAATTTGATTTAGTTTTAGTTTAATTTTTTTTATTTAAAGAGAAAAAACAGAAAAAAGGTAGAAATATTATAGAATTTCAAAAAGAAGGATAAACAGTAAGAGATCACTGGTTGATAAATTGCATATTGTCCTTTTAGAAATAGTTGTTCAAGTCACAAAATTAGAGCACACAAAGTAGACACTCAAGCAGAGAGACTGCAAACAGATCTGTTCCACAATTGAACAAGAACTTAGAAGTATGGTTATCAATCTTATACACTTAAATATTCATGCAGTTTTATCTTTTATAGCACTTCCTATTTCCTATTTTTTACAATAGCAATTATGCATTTTAAAAAATTTTATTTAAAGAGAAAAAAAGCAAAAGAAAAAGGGTAGCAATAACACAGAATTCTAAAAGAAAAAACAAAAAAAGAAAAAACATTAAGAAATCACTAGTTGATAAATTACATATTGTCATCTTAGACGTAGTTGTTCAAGTTACAAAGTTAAAGGATACATAGTAGACATTCAAACAGTGAGACTGAAAACAGTTCTGCTCAAAGATCCAACAAAAATTCAGCAATATGGTCATCTATTTTACATACTTAAACTTATATGCAGTTATTTCCTTTAGAGCCGTTTCTTTTCCTCTCTTTTTTTACAATAGCAATTACACATTTTGGGTTCTATTACTCTTATAGTTCTTATCACTTTTCACACTAGAGACACAATATGATATTTATAAATATGATTCTTTTTTATTTCACTAATGAGGATAGTCTCAAGTTGTCTCCATTTGCCTATGAAGGCCTCAAGATCATTCTTTTTTATAGTTGACTAATATTCCATTGTATAAAAATGCCACATCTTTTTCATCCACTCTGCAGTTGATGGGCATCTTGGTTGTTTCCAGGATTTAGCTATCACAAATAGTGCAGCTATGAACATGGGTGCACATATATCACTGTGATATGAACTTTTCAGTTCTTTGGGGGAAATACCCAGGAGGGGGATAGCTGTATTGAATAGAACTTCCAATTCTAGTCTTCTGAGAATTCTCCATATGGATTTCCATAATGGTTGCACCAGTCTACATTCCCACCAACAGTGGAGCAGTGTTCCTTTTTCCCTGCAGCCTCGCCAACATTTGTTATCAGTTGATTTCTTGATGGCAGCTATTCTTTCTTTCCACCTATTGAGGTGGAATCTCAATGCTGTTTTAATTTGCATTTCTTGAATGACCAGTGATGGCGAACATTTCTTCATGTATTTATTTGCCATTTGTGTAACTTTCTCTGAGAACTGTGTGTTCATCTCAGATGCCCATTTTTGGAGAGGGTCTTTGAATTTGGGGATTTGATGTTTTTCAATTCTTTATATGTTCTGGAAACAAGTCCTTTGTCTGAGAGGTTGCTGGCTAAAATTCTTTCCTACTCTGTGGGCTTTCTTTTCACTCTGTTGGTGATTTCCTTTGAAGTGCAGAAACTTTTTAATAATATGAGATCCCAGTTGTTGATTCTTTGAAGTGTTTCCTGTGCAGTTTGCATTTTGTTCATAAATTCTCTGATTACCCCTATGTCTCCAAGACTTCTATCTACCTTGTCTTCCAGTAGACTTAGTGTTTATATTTTAATATTTAAGTGTTTGATCCATTTAGACTTTACTATTGTGCATGGTGATATGCATGGATCTAGTTTCAGTCTTTTGCAAGTGGAGAACCAATTTTTCCAATGTCATTTATTAAAGAAGCTGTCCTTCTTCCAGTGGACATATTTAGCCCCTTTGTCAAATATCAGGTATCTGAGTGTCTTTGTAGTTGTGCTTGCATCTTCTAATCTGTTCCATTGATGCTCAGGTCTATTTCTTTGCCAGTACCATGCTGATTTTATCACTGTGGCTTTGTAGTATAGATTCAAGTCAGGAATTGAGATGCCTCCTGCCTTGCTTTTGTTGCCCAGAATTGCCTTTGCTATTGTAGGTTTCTTCTGTTTCCAAATGAATTTTAGGAGTGTTTTCTGTAGATCTGTGAGGTATGTCAATTGTATTTTGATTGGGATTGTGTTAAATCTATATAACAGCTTGGGGATATGGCCATTTTCACAATATTGGTTCTTCCTAGCCAAGAGCAAGGAATATCCTTCCATTTTCTAGTATCTTCTTCAATCTCCTTTTTCAGTGTAGTATAATTTTCAGGATATAGGTCTTTTACATTTTTAGTTAGGTTGATTCCTAGGTATTTCATTTTTTAAGATGTTATTGTAAAGGTTGATATTTCCATAATTTCTCTCTGTGAGGTTTTTGTTTGTGTACAGAAACGCTACTGAGTTTTGAGTGTTGACTTATTATCCAGCTACACTGCTGAACTTGTTTATTACCTCTAGTAGTCTTTTAATGGAGTTTTTTGGGTCTTCTACATAGAGTATCATGTCATGTGCAAATAATGATAATTTAATTTCTTCCTTTCCTATCTTTATTCCTTTTATTTCTCTCTCTTGTCTGATTGCACTGGCTAGTGTTTCCAGAACTATGATGAAAAGGAGTGGTGAGAGTGGACATCCTTGTCTTGTTCCTGATTTTAAAGTGAAAGCTTTCAGTTTTTGTTCATTTATTATAATGTTGGCTGTTGGTTTGTGATAGATGGCCTTTATAAGATTGAGGTAGACACCATGTATTACAAGTTTCTGAAGGGTTTTTATCATGAATGTGTGTTGGACTTTGTCAAAAGCTTTTTCTGCATCTATTGAGATGACAATGTAGTTTTTGTTTTTGGTTCTGTTTATTTGTGTATGTTAAAACATCCTTGCATTCCTGGAATGAACCCCACTTGGTCATGATGTGTAATCTTCTTGATGATTTGCTGCATTCTATTTGCCAGTATTTTATTAAGAATCTTTGCATCAATGTTCATTACTGAGATTGGTCAATAGTTTTCCTTTTTGGTTGGATCTTTCTCTGGTTTGGGTGTCAGAGTAATACTTGCCTCCAGGAATGATTTAGGGAAGATTGCTTTTTTCTCAATTTCATTGAAGAGTTTAAGGAATACTGGCATCAAATCTTCTCTAAATTTCTTGTAGAATTCATCTGTGAATCCATCAGGACCTGGACTTTTCTTTGTTGGTAAGGTTTTAATTACATTTTCAATAGCTGATACTGGGTTGTTCAAAATTGCTATATCTTCTTGGTTGAGCTTTGGCAGTTCATATGTTTCTAGAAATCTGTCCATTTCCTCCATTCTATGTGAGTAGAAATTTTCAAAGTAGGTATTCATGATCTTTTGAATTTCCATGGGATCTGTAGTAATTTCCCCCTTTTGAGTCCTTATTGTGTGAATTTTGGTTTTTTCTTTCTTTCTCTTGATAAGGTTAGCTAGGGGTTTGTCAATTTTGTTTATTTTCTCAAAAAACCAGCTTTTTGATTCATTAATTCTTAGTATTGTTTTTTTAGTTTCAATTGTATTAATTTCTGCTCTAATCTTTACAATTTCCTCTCTTCTCTGAGCTTTGGGTTTAGATTGCTCTTCTTTTTCTAGAAGCTTGAGATGGAGCATTAGGTTGTTTATTTGTGCTCATTCTGTTTCCTTGATATGACAATTTATTGCTATATATTTCCCTCTTAAGACTGCTTTCATTGAATCCCATAGATTACAGTATGTTGTTTCTGTGTTTTCATTGAATTGTAGGTATTGCTTTATTTCGTCTTTAATTTCTTCTGTAGCCCACTGGTTGTTTGAAAGGTTGTTACTTAATTTCCATGTATTTATGCAGGTTTTACATTTTCTTTTACCATTTATTTCCAGTTTCAGTGTGCTGTGGTCAGATATTATGCATGGGATGATTTCAATACCTGTGCATTTCCTTAAAAATGTTTTGTGGGATAATATATGGTCTATTTTGGAGAGTGTCCCATACACTACTGAGAAGAATGTGTATTCTGATGTGGTTGGGTGGAATACTTTGTAAACATCTACTAAGTCCAATTGCTCACAGATATGAGCAAATTCATAAATTCACAAATTCATTTCTGTTATTTGTTTTACTTTTTGTCTAGTTGATCTATCTCTTTGTGACAATGGACTGTTAAGATCTTCTGTTATTATTGTGTTCTTGTGTATTTGGTTTTTCATGTCCATTAGTGTCCATCTTACATAGTTGGGTGCTCCTGTATTTGGTGCATATATATTTATAATTGTTAGTTCTTCCTCTTGAATTTTTCCGCTAACGAGTATGTAGTGACCTTTATCTCTTTTAATCATTTTAGGTTTGAAGTTCACATTGTCTGCAATTAGAATAGTTAACCCTGCTTTTTTCTGTGTTCCTATTGCATGGAATCCTGTTTTCCATCACTTTTAATCTATGAGTTTCCTTTTGGGTCAGATGTGTTTCTTGTATACAGCATATTGTGGGAGCATGTTTCTTGATCCATTCTGTCAATCTATTTCTTTTTATAGATGAATTGAGTCCATTTATATTTATGGATATCATTGATATGTATTGGCTTGACTTTGCCATGTTATGTTCCAGTTGTTTGCTTTCTGCTTTTCCCCTTATTTAATTGCTTATCCTACCTGGTGGTTTCTTTCTGTTGTTGTTTTGGGGATTGTGGTCATTTTTATCTCTGTCTATTATGTCTTTTAGTACTCTTTCTAGGGTTGGTTTGGTGGATGTGAATTTCTTCAGTTGTTCTTTATCATGTAAGTAAATTGTTTCTTCATTAAATTTGAATGAAAGCTTTGCTGGGTACATCAGTCTGGGTTGAAAGTTGTTTTCTTTCAGGGCTTGCAATACCTCACTCACAGCTCTTCTTGACTTGAGAGTTTTTGCTGAAAAGTCTGCTGTGATTCTAATGGGCTTTCCTTGGTAGGTGAGTTGTCTTTTCTGTAACAGCTTTTAGTATTCTGTTTTTTATGCTGCATGTCTGAGATCTTAATTATTATGTGTCTGGGTGTGGATTTATGTTGATTGTGACTGTTTGCAATGTATATGCCTCAATTATCTGCATGTCAGATTCTTTCCCCATGTTTGGGAAATTTTCTTCTATTACTTCTGTGAATATTTTGGCTATGTCATTTGCTTTGAGTCCGGCCTCTTCACTGATGCCTATGAATCTTATCTTGTTGCTCTTGGCATCATCTTGAAGCTGTTGGATTGTCACTTCATGCTTCTTTGTTATTCGTAAAAGTTCTTTCCTTCAATGATCACTAATTGCCATCCTGTCCTCAAGGTCCGAAGTCTATCCTCAGCTTTATTTAAGTGGTTTTGCAAGCTTTGAATATAATTTCTTGTTTCTTGGATGTCTCTTTCAGTTTGTTTCATGAATTCTGCATGTTTTCTATATTGTTCATTCAAGGTTTCAATCAGTTTCCCATGCTCCTGTACTTTTTTTCTCAATTTCTTCTTTAGCTGAGCTCAGCAATTCCTTTACTAAGGTTGTTATTTCTGTCTTTACATGAGAGAATACTTCTAATTTGATTTCCTCTATAGCCTCATGGAGTTGTTTTTTTATTTCACTCACCATCTTTTTGGAGTTTCCTGGTGTGTTGCTTTTGGGGTCCTCTATTTCAGTATCTCCTGCACTTGCTTCTGGTGGACTAGATGTTTGAGACTGCATTTTGCTTTTTCATTTTGTCATTTTCACTCTACCTGATGTTTTCTGTGTGTAGAAGGTGGTCACCCACATGCTTTTCAGACTTACCAAAGTCTTACAATTAGTTGGAGTGGGATTTACTACTGGACCTATTTACCCTTTGTACACCTCTATTTTAGGGGCATACTCACCACAGTGGCACAGTGAATCCACTGTAGTCCATGGTTTGCCACCTGGGAACTAAATTCCAAGTTTTTTCCATGTGCTGAGATTCTGCCAGAGTGCGCAGTCAGGACCTGAGGCTGGAATCTGGGTCCTGCTGGCTCCTTGGTGGTCGCTGGGCATGGCCAGGTTGGGACCCATTCCTGTGTATAGCCCTGTGTGGTCTCGGACACAGCGCATGGTCTTACCACCTGGGAGCAGGCTCAAAGTCCCTTTCTGTGCACTGGGATTCCGCCAAAGCATGCGGTGAGGGCCCAAAGCTGAAATCTGAGTCCCACTGGCTGCTTGGTGGTCACTAGTCATGGCCATTTGGGCCCCGGTCCCTGTGTGAGGCTCTGGGTGGTCTGGGATGCAGCGACTGGTCTTACAGCCTGGGAGCAGGCTCAAAATCCCTTTCTGTGCACTGAGATTCTGCCAGAGCACATGGTGAGGGCCCAAAGCTGGAATCTGGTTCCACTGGCTGCTTGGTGGTCACTGGGTGTGAACTGGTTAGGCCCCCCATCCCTTTGTGCGGCTCTGGGTGGTCTGGGATGCAGCGGCTGGTATTACAGCCTGGGAGCATGCTCAAAGTTCCTTTCTGTGTTCTGGGATTCTGTCAGAGCACCTGGTGGGGGGACCAAAGCTGGAATCTGGGTCCCACTGGCTGCTTCATCTGGTTAATTTTAAAATGGAGTTACTTTCTCTGAGCCTAGAGTTTATTTCAAGTTTGGTCTAATATAGTATGCTATGTCTTATAACAACTCAAAGCTTTTAAGTCCATGAGATAATTTCTAACAGTTATCATTAAAATAAATGAATAAATAAAACAATGATACATATCATTTTGATAAGACATTATATGTTTTTTTACTGCAGTGAAAGGTAAACCTTTAACCATTATATACCTCCAATCTCTTAACTGTGTTTCCCCATTTTCCCAATATGTTAGATATGGTTGAGAACTAAAATGTACCCCCCAATGTTTCCTGTGTTCACAGGTGGGGCTTTTGGAAGTTGATTAAAGCATGGGGGCACTGCATGTATCCTTGAATTAGTCCACAAATGGGGTTATAGCTAAACATGTTTAGTATATGGGACCTGGATGGCTGTGTGTCATTGAAGTTGTGATCTGGACGGGTATATGTCAGGCTTTTCCCCTCTCTCTCTCTACTTCCTGGGCACCAGATCAGCAGCTTTCCTCTGCCAAGCCCTTCTGCCATGATTTTTCTGACTTGGATTGAAACTAACCATGGACCAGTTTCACTAAAACTGTGAGCCAAACTAAATCTCTTCCCCTTTAGATTGTGTGTGTCAGATGTTTTGCCCCATCAGTGGGAAAACTCATCAATACAGTGTTCATTTTTTATGTGATCAACAATTTTTTGTTTTAATATTTTTATTATATATATATATTTTGCTCATAATTAACTCATCTAAGAAAGTATTTTTGCATTTCCTTTCTTGATATTTTCTTTCATATTGTTTTTAATTGAGTTAAAATTTGTGTGTATATGTGTATTTTGGTTGTTTCATTTTTTATACCCTTATCAATAAAGCACTCTCAAGTTCTCTGCATCAGTGTGTCTCTTCAATATTTTTATTTTATAGACAATTCTATCAATTCCATTTTCTCAGGGATTTTCTTCTGGGAGAGTTTTTCTGCTGCTTTTCTTTGAATTCAATGCTCACTTGACCTTTGTTGAGCTATTGTTTTGTGATTACCCTAAAGCATCATTGTCTCTTTGACTTTCCCTTCAATTAGATTCCCTGTGTTTAATTTTTATGTTGTTTTTGCACCCTCAATTTCATGATTTATCTTCTCTTAGTTTTTTGAGAAAGATTTCATGACAATCAAGTTTGTATTTATTTCTATGTATGAAAATCTCTTTATTCTAGCCTCGTACTTCATTCCCTGTTTGATGGCTATAAAAAATTAGAAAGGCTATAATATTTATTCATAATTTTGAAGTTGCTGTTTTCTTAACTTATTTTTGTCATTGCTTAGCATCTGATATTGATGTTGACACTTTTAACTGGATTCTGACTTTTTTACTTTGGAAATTTTGTCCCTATATTCTAACACATGACTTGAGGTGGGCCTTTTTATTTTCCCCCACTGGAAATTTTTCACTCAGAATTTAAATTTTGGTACATTTTATTTAATTATATTCTTGCTAATTCTTTTACATATTTTTTCTGTTGTCTCTGATATTCTCATTATTCAGATTATGAACCTCTGTATTTTTTTCTTTGGCTTAATTTTGAGACTGCATTTTGCTTTTTCATTTTGTCATTTTCACTCTACCTGATGATAGTCATAACTTTTATTCTAATGTTTCAGATATAATTATATGAAAATTCAAAGTTTTCTGCTTGCTTCCTTTTATTTTTTTTCTGCTATCTTATTTTTAATTTCCAACCATTTCTTTGCTTGTCTGGGCCTTACTTTTAATATTCTTGGGTTCTTTTTTCACTATAGTTCATTTTTTTAATCTCTGGGGAACAAAGGATTAAATATCCACACTCATTTCCATATACACACGTTTTTTTCTGTTTTCATTATGCAGTCATGTTTATTTATATGACCTTTTATTTCATACTGAAGGCTTTCTTTACATATCTGAAAACCCTTGCTTACCTATAGATGTAAGAATAAGAATGAGTAACTAAATGCTTGATTGGATTATTGTGGGGCTGTCAATGGCTATTACTCCTTGTTGATTATCTTGTACTGTTTGTTCAGTGAACTCTAAATATTCATGTTTGTCAGATCTTTTTTTTTATTTTAAAGAGAAAAAACACAGAAAAGAAAAGTAAAACACAAGAAACATACAAACAACTACAAGAACAACAACAAAAAACTCAAAACAATTACAATATAGGCTTTCAAAACAAGAAAATAGGAATTTAACAGTGGTTGTAATATTGCATATTGTTATCTTCAAAAGTTGCTTCGATTAGCAGATGTAGACATGCAAAATTGATCTAATCATATGAGTATTAACTGTTCTTTTCCAAGAACAGAAATAGTAGTATAATTGTCTTAGCTATTTTTATGTGTATAAACAAGTTTGTATCTTTTTCCTTTTCTGTTCCTTCTGAAATCTTTTTCTTAGTCTGGTTAGAGTCCCCAGAGAAGACTTATCCAAACTCCTGTCCAGAGGATGTAATACTGGCTGCTATTATTCTCAGAGTTAGGTAAGGGGAGGGTTCAGAGAGATCTCATGGTTCTTTGTTCAGTCCATTAGAGTTGACTAGTCTTCCTCTGTGTCCTGTGGCCCTATGACTGCTCTATACATGGTAAGCTTTAGACTTCTGCAGAAGTGGAAGTGACTCTGGTGTAGTGTACTTAGGCATCTGTTTGTATACTTGAAGAGCTTCAAAATCTTCTAACCTCACTTTATTTTCAGGCTCCTAGGTAACTGACGCTGTCAGTTCTGGGAAATCTCTGATTTTACAGTATAATTCATTTTGCTTCTGCTTTTGAACTTTTTCTGTGGTTGTCTTGAGATTTCTTTTTCTTTAGGCTAATTGACTATTTATATATTTGTTCACATCCAGAACAGTGTTATAGTGTTACTTTCTTTTCACATATGCCATTTATATTTGTGACTTAATGACTTAAAATACTACATATTTAAGTACATTGCTATTTTAGTAGGATGTTATGAAAAAATCAATGTTAAGTGTGCATGTTGTTGGTTTCATATACAATTGAGACCACTTACAATATATAATTTTTCAAACAAACTCTTAAGTTATAGCATTATTTGAAAACATTGATCTAAGGCTAGCACTCATGAATTCTGAATGTTTTGTAAAAATTTAAAAAACCAACATAAGTTTCTGAAAGTGATAAAATTGAATCATGAATCTTTTTAGTAACAAATAATCTACATTTATTTTTATATGCTTCTCACATCTCTCAATAACCCTGAAGGGATTACAGTATTCTCAATAGATCAATTTCATAATTCTTATTAATCATTCTAACTTTTATAGGGCTGGAAGTGCCAAAATATCTCCTCACTGCAGCTGCATGTTCACAGTCCAAAACATTCTTTCCAGTATTACTTGATTATCCTCATCAAGTTTGTAACAACCTTCATATGTGAGGTAAGAGAGTAAAGAAATCAATCTTGAATTCACTGAGTGGTTTAGAGTTTTAATGTGAATTTAAATTGGAAAAGAGTACATTAGTTGCAAAGAAAATTATTAGAATCACTCATTATATATTATAAGCACTACCATTAAGGAAAAAACAAAATAAAAACATTTTGGCAGCTCTTTGTTTTCAAGAATTTGATTGAAAACTTATTAATATCAAAGAATAAATGTTGAGTCAAGGAACCAGACATAATAGCAAATGTTAAACTAACACAAGGAAGATGATGAGGGAAAATGTATATTTAGTGATGTTGATAGAATTCCAGATCTCTGTTCTAGAAGAGTAAATATCATGTAAATTAGGATTAAAGAACTGTTTCTTTAGGATTAAAGAAATTAGGATTAAAGAACTAAAATGCATTTCTGAAGCTTAAATAATTTCTATAAAGAGTTAAAATAGTTCAGGTCACTATGTTGTTTTATAGAAAACTTCTATATAACAAAATAAATTGAAGAAATCAAGAGTTCTCCTAAGGTTAACCATTTTTATTCAAGTTAATGGGATATATACTCTCAGATAGTTTGAAAAATGAAGTTAGAAAAAAAGTACCATGCTTTCAAGTAACCTGCTTCCTAATGAATATATCGCATTAATTTCTTTTATTTATTTTAAAGAGAATAAAACCAAACAAAATAAAGACAGCATAAAGCCAATCAAAACAGAATAAAGTGATATAGGACTGCAATCAAGATAACAGGAAATCAACCATGGCTACCATAATTTCTCTTGTTTTCTTCAAAATTGCTATTCATTCCATCATACATAATAAAATAAAACAAATGAAAACAGAGTAAAACCAAAACAATGGTAGAATTACAGGCCTTCAAAACCCAATAATAGGAAATTAACAATGACTACCATAATATATCTTTTTATCTTCCAAATAGCTGCCCATACCATCAGACATAATAAAATCAAACAAAACAAGACACAGTAACACCAAACATGACAAAACAATGAAAATGATACAGGAATTCAAAGCAAGATAATAGGAAACTAACAATGGTTACTACCTTCCCTTTTCAGATATTTCTTCCCCTATCATTTTCACAATACCTACTGTACATTTTGGATCCCACTAACTCCTTTAGTTTTTACACCAGGGAGGTATCACAATGTTCACCTGTATGAGTCTGGACTATTTTACCCATGAGTATGACCTCAAGTTGCATCCATTTACTTACCAGAACCTCAAGATTATCCTTCTTTATAGCTTAGTAGCTTTTCATTGTATAAAGATCTATCTTTTCATTCTGGAGCTGATGGGCAAACTACCCTTTCTTTTGGCTTCCTGTGGGATGTGAGACATTGTTTTTTTTCCTTTGAGTTTCAGTCTATGAATTTTCTTTTGACTTAACTATTTTGATTATATATAGCATATTGCCGGATCTTGTTTCTTGTTGCACTTTCCCTGTGTTCCTTTTGTTTATTAATTTTAAAGTGAACAAAACAAAACAAAGCAGATCAGAGAAGAACAAAGCAAGTAACACAGGATTTCAAAACAAATCAGGAAATCAACAGTGACTACCATAGTGTCTCTTGTTTTCTTCAAAATAATTATCCATACCTTCACATACAATAAATGAATACAAAACAAAATAGTACAAAACCAATCAAAACAAAAGAATTACAACCTTTCTGGCCTTCAAAACCAGACAATAGGAAATCAATAATGGCTACCATAACGTCTCTTGTTCTGTTCAGAATAGCTGTCCATACTTGCATACATATTAAAGTCAAATAGTAGAAAACAGACTAAAAGCAATCAAAACAAAGAATAAAAGCATTATTGGACTTCAAAACAAGATGATAGGACATCAGCGATTGCTACCATGATGTTTCATTTTCTTCAGTGTGATTGTTTATACCATCACATGTAATAAGATAAATTGTTGTAAACACTTCAGGAAAAGTTCTAGGCATATAAGCCTATACATGTACATCTATCCATTCTGTATTAGAGGGAAAAACAAAACAAAACAAAACAAAAACAAAACAAAGTATAAGAGAAATAAGAAACAAATAAATAAAAATAACAAAGAGCCCAAAACAGTAACAATGTAGGCTTTCAAAACAAGGTGGTAGGAACGTAATAATTTTGTTGTTTTGCAACAACAAAAAGCATTACTTGAATTACCAGTTATAGACATGCAAAATTGATCTAATGCTATTGAATGTTGTTTTGTTCCAAAAGGTAATAGAATTAGTAGTACAATCATCTTAATGATAAGTGTATATACACAAATTTTTATCTTTTTTCTTTTCCTTATCAGAATTATTTTTCCCTTTTGAGCAGTTTCTGACCACTTCACCATATTTATTGAATTCTTTGTATCTTATTTACTCACTTTCTTACACTAGGGAGACAATATGGTATTTACACATGTGACTTTGACTTATTTCACTTATGAGTATGGTCTCACTCTGCACCTATTTACTTATAAAAGCCTCAATGTGGTCCTTCTTTATAGCTGAGTAGTATTCCATTGTATAAAAATACTAAATCTTTTTTTTTATCATCTCCTTCAATTGACAGATATTTGGGTTATTTCCAAGATTTAGCTATTACAAATTGTATTGCTATAAACATGTGTGCACATATATCACTGTGGTTTGATGTTTTCAGTTCTTCTGGAAATATGTCCAGAAGTGGAATAGCTGGGTCAAATGGGACCTCCAATCCCAGATTTCTGGGGAGCCTTCAGACTGATTTCCACAGTGGTTGTACCAGTTTATACTCCCACCAACAATGTTAGAAGAGTTCCTTTTCCCCCACAACCTCTCTAGCATTTGCTATTGGTGGTTTTCTTGATTCTGGCTATTTTTTCTGGAGTGAGAGGAAATCTCAGTGTGGCTTTAATTTGCATTTCTCTAACGATCAATGATATTAAACATTTTTTCTTGTATTTATTTTCCATTTGTATTTCTTCAGCTGAGAACTGTGTATTCATCTCAGATGCCCATTTTTGGATTGGGTTTTTGAATTTCAGCATCCTAATTTTTTTTTAATTCTTTATATGTTCTAGATAGAAGTCCTTTGTCTGAGGGACAATTGACTAAGATTTGGTCCCAATTTGTGAGTTTTCTTTTCACTCTGTTGGAGATTTCCTTTAACAATCAAAAACTTTTTAATCAGACATGATCCCAGTTATTGATTCTGAAAGGTATTTACCATGCAGTTTGATTTTTGATCATGAATTTTCTGCCTACCCCTATGCCTTTGAGATGTACCTACTTTATCTTCCAGCATATTTAATGCTTTTATTTTAATATTTAGATCTTTGATCCATTTTGACTTTAGTTTAGTACACTGTGACAGGCATGGGTCTAATTTTAGTTTTCAGCATATTGAAAGCCAGTCATTCCAGCACCTCTTATTAAAGAGACTATGTTTCATCTAGAGAGTGTATTTGGCTCTTTGAAAAAGACAAGATGGCTGGGTGTGTTTGTAGTTGTATCTTCTAATCTATTCCATTGATTTTTCAGATCTGTTTTTATTCCAGTACCATGTTGATTTTATCACAGTAGCTTTGTAATATAACTTCAAGTCATGGATTATGATGCCTCCTGCCTTGTCTTTGTTGGCCAGAATTGCCTTTGCTATTCTAGGTCTCTTGATTCCAAATGAATTTTAGGAATGATTTTTCTAGATCTGTGAGGTATGCTATTGGTATTATGATTGGAATTGCAATAAATCTATATAATAATTTTGGGCGAATGACCATTTTCACAATGTTTGTTCTTCCTATCCATGAACAAGGAAGGATTTTCCATTTTCTGAGATCTTATTCAGTTACTTTTTTTTCAGAGTACTATAATTTCCACTGAATAGATCTTTTACTTCCTTTGTTAGATTGATTCCTGCTATTGTGAAGGATGTAGTTTCTCTTATTTCTCTCTTAGTGAGTTTGTTGTTTGTGTAGAGGAATACTATTGATTTTTGATTATTTACTTTGTATCCAGCTACATTTTTGAATCTGGTTATCACATCTAGAAGACTTTCAATGGATTTTTGAGGCTTTTCTGTGTAGAGTACCATGTAATCTGCAAATAATGATAATTTGACTTACATTCCTATCCTTATTCCTTTTGTTTCTTTCTCTTGTCTAACCTGTCTGGGTAATGTTTCCAGCAGTATATTGAATAGGAGTGGTGATAGTGGACAGCCTTGTCTTATTCCTGATTTTAGAGTGGAAGCCTTTAGTTTTCATGCATTCAGTATGAAATTTGGTTTGTCATGGATGGCTTTTATCAGGTTGAGGTAAAGACCATCTATTCCAATTTTCAATAAGATTCGTATCATGAATGAGTATGGGACTTTACCAAAATCTTTTTCTGCATCTATTGAAATGATCATGTGATTCTTATCTTAGGCTCTATTGACAAGGTGTATTATGTTTGTTGATTTGTGTATATTGATCACTGAATTCCTGGGATGAATCTCACTTGGTCATGGTGTATAATCTTCTTGATGGCTTGTTGCATTTTTCTTGTCAGTGTTTTATTGAGGATTTTTGCATCTGTGTTCATTAGGGAAATTGGCCTTTAGTTCTTTTTTTTGGTTGGGTCTTTCTTGGTTTTGGCATTAGGGTAATACTTGTTTCCAGGAGTGAGTTAGGGAAAACTGCCTCTCTTTCAATTTCATTGTTTGGGCATTACATTTTCCTCAGATTTCTTTTAGAATTCAACTGTGAATCCATCAGGATCTGGGCTTTTATTTGTTGGTAAAGTTCTAATTATATTTTCAATTTCATTAACTGACATTGGATTATCCAGCAGTTTTACATCTTCCTGACTCATATGGTAATTTATATGTTTCTGGGAATCTGTCTATTTCTTTTGTGTTATTAAACCTACAAGAATAAGTTTTTGAAGTAAGTATTGATGATCTTCTGTATTTTCAGAGGTTTGTAGAGATTTTGCCCTTTTCATTCCTTACTGAAAGAGTTTGAGTTTTTTCTTTCCTTTTTAAATAAGGTTGGCTAGAAACTTATCAATTTTATTTATTCTTTCAAAGAACCAACTCTTTAATTCCTTAATTTTCATATTGCTTTCCTTAGTCTCCATTATATTAATTTCTGCTCTGACATTTATAATTTTCTCTCTTCTTTTGGCTTTGGGTTTGGCTTGCTCTCCTCTTTTAGATGTTTGAGGAATAGTATCAGATTGTTTATCTGTGTGCATTCTGCTTTCCTGATGTGGGAATTCACCTCAACAAATTTCTCTCTGAGGACTCCTTTCATTGCATCTCACAAGTTCCAGTAAATTGTATTTGCATTTTCATTTGTTTGTAGATATTAATTTCTTCTTTAAGTTATTCTTTGACCCATTGGTTGTTTAAGAGTGTATTATTTAATTTCCATGTGTTTATGTTGTTTTCGAAATTTCTTTTGTCATTCATTTTCAGTTTTGTGGCACTATGATCAGATAATATGCATGGGATAATTTTGATTCTTTTGCATTTACTTAAGCATGTTCTATGGGCTACTATATGGTCTATTTTAGGGAATCTCCCATGTGAATCTGAGAAGAATGTATATTCTGATGTTGTTGGGCAGAACATTCTGTACACATCTACTAAGCCCTTTTTTTTTGCAAGTTTGATTTAGTTGTTATTTCTTTGTTGATTTTCTGCCTAGTTCATTTGTCTCTTTTTGTCAGTGATGTTAAAATCTCCTGATATAATTATATTATCACTTATTTGATTTTTCATTTCTATTAATATTTATTTTATATAGCTGGGTGCTCCCAGTGGTGCATATATGCTTGAAATTGTTATCTCTTTCTTTTGAATTTTTCCCCTAACCTGTATGCAGTGACCTTGTTTATCTCTTTTGATCATTCTTGGTTTGAAGTTCACATTGTCTGCAAAGAGAATAGCTACCTTTGCTTTTTGGGGGTTCCTGTTATATGAAGTATTGTTTTCCATCTTTGACTTTCAGTCTATGAATTTTCTTTTGGGTTAGAGGGGATTTCTGTATGCAGCATAAAAGATGTATGGATGTTGTTTCTTGATCCATTTTGCCAGTCTGTTTCTTTTAATTGGTGATTTGAGACCATTTATTTTAATGGTTATAAGTGATATATATTGGCTTATTTTTGTCATGTCTTTATGATGTTGGTTCTTTACCTTTTCCCTCTGTTCAATTGTTTGTGCTTCTTGGTGTTTCTTTGTGTTCGTATTCCTGAAGTCACAATTATTTTTATGTCTATCTAGAATGTCTTTTAGTATTTTTTGCAGGGTTGGTATAGTGGTCATGAAGTTCTTCAATTATTTCCTATCACCTCATTTCTCCATTGATTTTGAAGGGTAGTTTTGCAGGGTACATCAATCTGGCTTTGAAGTTGTTTTCCTTTAGTATTTCAAATACTTCAATCCATGCTCTTCTTGACTTGATTATCTGTGTTGAGAAGTCTTCTGGTAGACTTTCTTTTATAGGTGATGTGTTTCTTTTCTCTAACAGCTTTTAGTATTCTGTTCTTATGTTGAATTTCTGGGATGTTGATTATTATATGTCTGGCTGTAGATTTATTTTGGTTATGGGTGATTGCAGTTCAATATGCTTCACTTATCTGTATGTCAGTTTCCTTTTCCATGTTTGGAAAATTTTCAGCTATTACTTGTGTAAAGAGTATTTTTCTATCATTTATGTTGTTACCTTCTTTTTCATTTACACCTATTAGTCATATAGTGTTTTTCTTTGCATCATCTTGCAAGTGTTGAATTGTTAGTTTCTAATTCCTTGTTATTTTAACAAGATCTTTCCTTTCCTGTTCACTAGCTGAAATCTTGTCTTTGTGGCCTGAAAGTCTTCCTTCATATTCTTTGAGATGGTTTTGCCAACTTTTAATGGAATTTTTGATTTTCTGGATATCTCTTTGAAACTATTCCATGCATTCTAGCTCTGTCTTATATTGTTCATTCAGTGTTTCAATTATTTTGCCATGTTCTTCTTTTTTTAACTATGTCTTGTTTAAACATATTCAGCATTTCTTTCATTATATTTATCATTTCTTGTTTTACTTGAGAGATGATTTGTGATCTGTGTTCCTTAATACTTCATTGCATTGTTTCTTTACTTCAGTTGCTATCATTTCCCATGTTTCAAGTGTATGGCTTACATTTGTTTGTCTCCTAGGCTTATTTGGGATGGGCTAGAGTTTTGAGAATGCATTTTGATCTTTTGTTTTGTCATCTTCCTCTATTCTCCTGTGGCAGTTGAAAGCAAAGTCTTGTTTTTTTCTTGATTGAGGATGTCGGACTGTAGTGCAACGAGTTTCCCCAGTTGAGTTGGGGATGTTTGGCAGGCATTACTGGGTCCCTAATAGCACTTAAAGTCTCCCCAAATGGGGAAGTACACCAGGTGTACCTTCATCATGCCCTACCTGGCTCACTAAATCTCCCCATTTGCTTGAGGTAACTGACCAGGGCCTACCAAGTTCTCAGTGGTGTATCAAGGTTAGGCAGTAGATGCAGTATACTGGAAATGCCTTCAACTAATGCCACTCAGTGCACCAAAGCTCCTCAGTTTCTTGAAGTCTTTGGGTTGGGCTCTACCAGGTTTGCACAACATACTAAGACTGCATGGCTAGGTGGGGTTCATTTTCCTGGCTTTCAGCTCTTACCACACAGCCCACTAAAGTTACCCAGCTGTTGGGGTCACAGGGCAGGACCCAAATGATGAATCATAGGTCCTGGACATTAGGGAATACTGGTCAGGGTCCTACCAGGTTCCAAGCAAGGTCCTGTGGTTGTACAGTTACATTGAGTTCACTGCGAAGGCTTTCAGCTCATGTGACTCAGCACACAGCCTCTCCCCAGCTACCTGGGGGGTCACTGGGTCCTGTGTTTCTTTTTATTGGTGAATTGAAGCTATCTACATTAATGGTTGCAACCAACATGCATTGGCTCATCCCTGCCCTGCTATCTTCCTGCTGTTGGCCCTTCACTTTTACTCTCTATTCAACTGCCTGCCCTGTTTAGTAATCCCCCTTTGGTGCTATTCCCAGGACTGTGATCATCTTTGTCTCCCTCTAGAATATCCTTTAGCTCTCTTTGTGGGACTGATTTTGGTGGTCATGAATTCCTTCAGTTGCTCGTTATCATTGAAGTATCTAATTTTTTAATCAATTTTGAAAGAAAGTTTTGCAGAGTACATCAGTCTGGGTGGGAAGTTGTTTTCTATTGGGATTTGAAATACTTCACTCCAAGATCTTATTGACTTGATGGTTTGTATTGAGAAGTCTGCTGTGATTCTGATGGATTTTCCTTTATTAAGTGATCTGTTTCTTTTCTCTAACAGCCTTTAATATTCTGTTCTTGTGCTGAATTTCTGAAATCTTGATTATTATATTTCTGGGTATAGACTTATTTTAGTTATGGCTAGTTGGCATTCTATATGTCATACTTATTTGTATGCCAGGTCCTTTAACCATGCTTGGGAATTTTTCTGTTATTATTCTGTAAATAGTCTTTTTATATCATTTGTGTTGACCTTTGCTTTTCTACTGATAGCTACCAGTCATAAATTATTTTTGTTTGTGTTGTCCTGAAGCCATTTAATTTTTTTCTTTTTGTCTTTTTTGAGACAGGGTCTCACTGTGCAGTTCAGGCTAGCCTTGAGTTCACTTTGTAACCCAGGCTGGTCTTGAACTGCCAATGATCCTCCTGCCTCAGCCTCTTGAGTGCTGGGATTACTGGAGTGTACTACCACATTCAGCTTGACATTGAATTTTTGTTTCCTGGTTCCTTGTTACTTTTATGAGATCTTTCCTTTCATTACTGCTAGCTGCCATCCTGTCTTTGAAGTCTGACAGTCTATTTTCAGTCTCTTTCTAGTAGTTTTGCCAGCTTTTGATGGAGTTTTTTTTTGTCTTTTTTAATTTAAAGAGAAAAACATGAAAAGGGTAGAAATAATACAGAATTTCAAAAAAAGATAAACAATAAGAAATCACTAGTTGATAAATTACATATTGTCCTCTTAGAAATAGTTGTTCAAGTTACAAAATTAAAGCATACAAAGTAGACATTCAAACAGTGAGTCTATTAACAGCTATGCATGCATGCATGAGTCTCTACATGTATTTCTATCCTTTCTGTATTAGAGGAAAAAACAAAAAAATTTCTATAAAAACATGAACCCAAAAAGTCATATAAAACCACAGTACAAGGTGATCTACAATGATTACTGTGTTGTCTCTTATTATCCTCAATTAAATTGTCTATATCATCAGGCATAATTGAATATAGCAGTATAATTGAATATAGCAGTACATAACAATATTAGTAAAAAATAAAACATTGTGGACAGTATAAAACTTCAAAGACAGATAATAATCAAACCAGAGTGGATATTTTATTGAATCTTGCCATCTTCATTGTAGTTGCTTATACTCTCAGACTTGATATTATCAATCATAACAGCTTTGAATAAAATCTATCAATACAAAACAACAATCTAACAAACCAGATTTGATTAAGATCAGTCATGGTAAAACAGAGTAAGTTATACAGAATTTAAGATTAAGTTAATAGGAAATTAAGGGTGATTACCGTACTCTATCCTATTATTTTCAGGATAACTTTCTGTGCCCTCAAATCTAGTACAAGTAGACAAACTGGAACAGAATATAATCCATCTAAGCAGAGTGGTGTGAGTAATATGTGTTTTAAATCCTGGTCACTATTGACAATATCCTCTGCCTTCTCTTTTTAGGCTATTCCTCCCCTTTCATTCTCACAGGGTGCTGTGACTTTTGGGTCCCACCAACTCCCTTAGTTTTTAGATTGGGGAGGGGCAACCTGCTTTTTACCTAAGTGGTTTCGAACCTTCTCACTCCTGAACTTGATCTTAGGTTGTATTCATTTACCTACAAAAGCCTCAAGGTTTTCCTTCATTATAGCTGAGTAGTTCTCTACTGCACGTAAGTATCCTGTCTTTGCACCTATCAGCAGGTGGTGGTCAAGTTGCTTCTATTTCTTTCTGACTCCCTATCACATAGAGCACTATTTTCTCATATTTGATTTTTCATCCATAAACCCTATCTCAGGTTGATTATAGTGCCTATACAGAGCATCTCAATGGGCCCTACCTCCTGATTTACTCTGCCTTTTTTTTTTAAAGTGTATCAAGGCCATCTATGTTATAGATTATAGCTAACCTTCTCTGCCTCATTTCTGCTATGCTATTTTTCTGCCTTTGTTTGTCTACTTTTCTCCTTTATTCTACTGGCTGCCTTGTTCATTGAGGCCTTTCTGCCACTGTTCCTAAAATCCTGGTATTTTTTTTCTCTCTCTTTAGAATGTCCTTCAGTATTCTCTGTAGGGTTGGATTGGTGGTCACAAACTCCCCCAGTTCCTCTTTGTCATGGAAGCATCTTGTTTCTCCATTAATTTCTAGTGACAATTTTGCAGGGTACATCAATCTGGGCTGGAAGTCATTTTCTTTCAGGGCTTGGAATACTTTGTTCCAAGCTCTTCTTGACCTGATGGTCTGTGTTGAGAAGTCTGCTGTAATATTGATGGGCTTACCTTTATAGGTAATCTGTTTCTTTTCTCTGATGGCTTTTAATATTCTGTTTTTATATTGAATTTCTAGTATCTTGATTATTATATGTCTGGGTGTATCTCTGGTTTGGTTGTAGGTGGCTGAGGTTCTGTATGCCTCACATAACTGAATGTCATTTTCTTTCCCCATGCCTGGGAAGTTTTCCTTAAATATTTCAGGGAATAGCCTTTGTAACTCACCTGTTTTTATTCCTGCTTCTTCATTGACATTTCTTATTCTTTTTTTTCCCTTTAGAGCACTTTATGTTCCTCCTTTTAGTTTTTTTAAAAATTTTTTTATTTAAAGAGAAACAAAAGAATGTAAAGGGTAAAGATAATACAGAATTTCAAAAAAAAGATAAACAACAAGAAATCACTAGTTGATAAATTACATATTGTCCTCTTAGAAATAATTGTTCAAGTTACAAAATTAAAGCATACAAAGTAGATATTCAAACAGTGAGAGTGTAAACAGTTATGCATGCATGAATCTCTACATGTATTTCTATCCTTTCTGTATTAGAGGGAAAAACAAAACATAGCAAGACAAAACAAAAAAAAAATTCCTATAAAAGTATGAAACCAAAAAGTCATATAAAACCACAGTACAAGGTGATCTACAATGATTACTGTATTGTTTCTATTATTTTAAATAGAGTTTATATCATCAAGCATAATTGAATATATCAGTATAATTGAATATAGCAGTACATAGCAATATTAGTAAAAATAAAACATTGTAGACAGTATAAAACTTCAAAGGCAAGTAATAATCAAACCAGAGTGGATATTCTAGTGAATCTTGTCATCTTAAGTGCAGTTAGTTATACTCTCAGACTTAATACAATCAATCATAACAGCTTTGAATAAAATCTATCAATACAAAACAGCAATCTAACAGACCAGATTTGATTACAATCAGTCATGGTAAAACAATGCAGGTTTCATAGAGCTTTAGATTAAGTTAATAGGAAATTGAGGATGATTACCATACTCTATCCTGTTATTTTTGGGATTGTTGTCTGTGCCTTCAAGTCTAGTACAGGTAGAATGACTGGAACAGAATATAATACATCTAAGCAGAGTAGTGTGAGTAATGTGGGTTTTAAATCTTGGTGCACTATTAACAATATAGTGTACCAAGGCCATCTATGTTAGAGATTCTAGTTATCCTTCTCTGCCTCATTTCTGCTATGCTGTATTTCTGCCTGTTTGTCTAGTTTTCTCCTTCATTCTACTGCCTGCCCCACTCATTGAGGCCTTTCTGTCACTGTTCCTAAAATCCTGGTATTTTTTTCTCTCTCTCTAGAATGTCCTTCAGTATTCTCTGTAGGGTTGGATTTGTGGTCACAAACTCCCCTAGTTCCTCTTTGTCATGGAAGCATCTTGTTTCTCCATTAATTTCTAGTAACAGTTTTGTAGGGTACATCAATTTGGGCTGGAAGTCATTTTCTTTCAGGGCTTGGAATACTTCGTTCCAAGCTCTTCTTGACCTGATGGTCTGTGTTGAGAAGTCTGCTGTAATATTGATGGGCTTACCTTTATAGGTAATCTGTTTCTTTCCTCTGATGGCTTTTAATATTCTGTTTTTATATTGAATTTCTAGTATCTTGATTATTATATGTCTGGGTGTATCTCTGGTTTGGTTGTAGGTGGCTGAGGTTCTGTATGCCTCACATAACTGAATGTCATTTTCTTTTCCCATACTTGGGAAGTTTTCCTTAATTATTTCAGAGAATAGCTTTTGTAATTCGCCTGTTTTTATTACTGCTTCTTTGTTGACATTTCTTTTTCTTAAATTATAGATTCTCTTGTTGTCTTTTAGCCTTTTTATTGTTACTGCCTGTTTCCTTGTTATTTTTAAGAGAGCTTTCCTTTCATGACCACACATTGCAAATTTGTCTTCAAGTTTTGATAGTCTATCTTTAGCTTCTTTTAAGGAATTTTGCCAGCATTCAATGGAGTCTTTAATTTCCTGGTAATCTCTTTGAATCTGCTTCATGTATTCTAGATTTTCTTTATATTCTTTATCAAATGTTTATTTCCTTTCTTTTGTGTTCCTTCTTCCATCTGTGTCTTCTTGAGAGGTACTTAGCATTTCTTTTATTAATCTACTTATTTCTTGCTTTACCTGATTTAATATTTCAGTTTTTAGCTTGTCTACAAGGTCCCAAACATATCTCTTAATGTCCATTGAAACTGCGTCTGATGTTGCATGTTTGCTGCCCTCAATCTCTTTTGTTTTTCTCTCTCCTGGATAAATGTTCTCAGAGTTTTGGGCTGGGGACCTTTTCTTGTTTGTCTCTCTTGTCATGTTTTTGGTTTCTTCCATGCAGGTGTATAGTGAAGGTCTCAGCCCTTTCCTTGTTGGTTATGGTTCTTCTGAAGCACACTGGTGAGGGATTTCTACCCTCTCATCTTTGCTCTTGCCACTGAGGTATAAGCAGGAGCTGCGTATACTGGCCCCTCCCCTCTGGGCCAGTCAATCTTCAGGGGCCTTCACCAGGTTAGTGTGTGCTAGGTGTAGGGAATCAATTTAGGATGGTTTATTGGGTCCTGGCCAGGGGCATGACCAGGCCAAGCAAATCCCACAAATCTGCTCTGGGGAGGGAGCAACCAAGTGAAGTCACTGTTGTTCCTAGTTCAGGCTCCTCTGTCCTGATTCCAACATGTCACCCATTTGGTTGTGCCCTTCCTGTTGGGGGGTGTTATTCCCAGCACTGACCATGGATTAATGAAGGTCCCTTCACTTGCTCTGTTCTCCATTGGGCTCACCAACCCCTGACTTTAGCATGGCTGTGGCCCCTTTGAGTCACAGCAGGAATGAGTTTGGGCGGCTCTGTGGGTCACAGTGGGTTGAAGCTGGTGCTAGTTTGGTGGGCTCAGCAGGTCACAGGGAAAGTGCCATGTCTGCTATTTTTAGCTGCTCTAATTGTAGCCCCAAGACTGCATGTTTGACAAAGTTTTTTCCTTTTAATTTCTTCCTTTGTCAAGAGGATCCATCTCCCACTGTCTGGATCTCTCCAGGATGTTTTATTCTGGCATATGAGTCTTTTCTCCCGTGGAGGCTCTGTATTTTGTTGCTCACTGATTGGCCATCTTTAGCTCTTCCCTTGATGGAATTTTTAATTTCCTAGATATCTCTTTGTATCTGTTTATGCATTGCAATTCCTTTTTATGTTGTTCATTCAAGGTTTCCATCATTTTCCTATGCTTCTCTTTTTTTAAGCTATGTCTGCTTTAGCTATGCTCAGCAATTCTTTTAATATGTTTGTGACTTCTTATTTTACTCAAAATATTATTTGTGATTTGATTGCTTTTGCAATCTCATGAAGCTATTTCTTTACCTCAGTTGCTATCCTTTTAGAGATTTCAGGTGTGTGACTTTCATTTTCTTCCATGACTGTATCTGTGTGGGCTGGAGGTCTGAGATTGTCTTTTGTTCCTTTGACTTGACATTTTCCTGGGTTCCTCCTGACAAAATGATTGTGGAGTCCCAGGTGCTTCCTTCATTGGTTGCCAATCTGTGGTGTAGGGGAATGGACCCCAGATTCCCAGGAAGGCGGTGGGATGTGTGATGGGTTTCTCTAGATCCATGTGGCTACACCAAGGCTTCCTTGATTGCCATCGGTGCATGATGGCAGAACTGCCTCTTGTCTCAGCCTGCATGGCTACACAAAGACTCCCTTGATGGTTGCAGTGGGTGCACAAGGTGTATCTGACTGTTTCTCCCTTCTTGCCCTGGTTATTTCAGAGAAGTATGTGCCCCAGTGGTGGCAGGTGTGCAGGGGAAGGTCTGGGTTTTTCTTCCTTCTCACGAGGACTGCCTACAGGAAGCAAGTGTCCCAGTGGTGGTAGGCATGCCAGGGCATGTCTGGATGTTTCTCCTACATTAATTTCTTTTTAAAACTGTATCAACAGTTTTCCCCAGTAAAAGTTTATAAATTTTCATGCCACTTGTTTTTTTTTATTTAAAAAAAGATGTCTTTGATTCTGTTGCAAAGATTGGAAAAAAAAGCACAAGCAAAGTTGGTTGGAAGAAAGGGAAAGCTGGTGAGATGTTCTTAAATTTATGAAAGAAGAACATATTCATGATCCTCTCTCCACTTGTTTCTACTTCCAAATATATTGCCTCACATTAACAAAGATATAAGTTCATTAAGGTCATAATGAAATGTAATTTATTATATAAAATATACAGAAAATGAACAACATATTTTTAGTGGTACCCAATTTTGAAATTTGATGCAAAGGGAGAAAGGAAAGTAAGAAAATTAAAAATATAAATAAAATAATTTTAGATAAATCAAATTAAAAGAAATATCACAGTGTAAAACAAAATATAAGGAAAAATCTAAGACAATTAAAAACTCACTGGGACTACTTATTTTGTCTACCCCTGAATTCAACTTCAAAGTGATAGACAATGTATTAAATAATTTGTCAATATTGTTCTTGTTCAGTGCTACTTAATATGGAGGAAATTATATGCCCAGAGTTGAAACAGAAATTTCAATATTTAGATCAGCTATATATCTAGAAATTTTTCATTAATTTATTCATCCAGTATAAAATTATTTAAGTGTTTTTTTTTAAATCATACAGGTGTCAACATTAATGTGGTGTTTTTGTCTGCTCCTTATTTTTCAGCAGTAGACAGAGAAGGTAGACAGAAGAATGTGTAACAAAAGAACTGTTATATGTATCTGTTTATACAGATGGAGTAAATGTTCTGGGAGAGTAAAGAAGCTTTTGAAAACATTTTTAATTTCAATCTGTGTACAACTGAGTGATTGACAGTAAATCAGTGGAAGAAACATTTCAGGTAAAGAGACAAAATGTACAAGTGCACAGGTCATGAGAAGCATAGATAATTGTAGAAAGTACAGTCTAAAGCACTGCCAATTTTCAGCAAGTTACAGTAGTAAATATATTCAGAATCATGTTTTCTAAGCCAAGGTGTGTCTACCCTTTAGCATAGATATTGGGAAGTCATTGAAAGATTTTTAAGAGGAAGATAGATGTGATTGGATTTGTTTGGTAGGAATACTGCTAGCATCTTGAAGAATAACTTGGAAATAGTTAAGCATTCAGGCAGAGATAAAAGTGAGTAGCAATTACAATAAGAAAGGAAAAATAACTTTAAGAAATTCTTATTAGTTAGAGTTATCATAACTTCTTTTATTAATTTGATTTAGAAGTAAGGAAAAAAGGAAGCAAAGTGATAACTTGTGTTTCATTTTGGCCGTATTTACATTACCAAGATCAGGAGATGGAAAGAAGCAGAAGGAAGGTGCTGAATTTGATTTGAATTTTCTGGAACTTTAAAAATGGACAATAAAGCAAGTTACTTAACTTCACATACAAGGAAAGTAGTTTACTCCTTTAGAATTGATGACTTTCTTTTTTTAAAAAAAATCTTGGAAATGTGTTAGTAATACCAATCAATCTCTACATATCCCTGCACCGACTTTCCCTGTTCTTGAAATGGGGCATTATTTAAGCTTACTTTCTGTGGAATGTTGCCTTTGGCTAGTACCCTGAAGAAGTATACAGACTTAGGAAACTTTTTACAGATGGAAATTCTACTTTCCTCATTTTATTGCCATTAATATTTTTCCCATTTCATGAACCACAAAAAGGAAGAATTCAATTAGAGGATGCTTTTAGTTTAAGCTTTGCTTATAATAACTGGATGTATTTGGTTATCAAAGAACTAACAGATGTGACTAAAATCCACCTTATATTTCCCAACATAATATTGTTGACCTCTGTTTTTTTTTTTTTTTTTTTTTATCAAGGACCAGACAAATGGTGACCAGACATTCCAGCTTAGAAAAGCATAATTGCCAACTCTGACTTCAGCAAGAGTGGAAAAACTCCAAAGAGGAAAGTGGGAATTTAACCTCAAGATAGTAGTTTCCATGTGTGAGTGGGTTTTGAATCCTCCAAAGTGTGTGTGTGGGATAGTAGGAAAAAAACTACAAAACAAAAATTTCTTACAAGGACTAGGGTGATAAATTTGTAAAAACACTTATAGGGATTAAAGTGATAAATTTAAGGAATCTAAAAAGCAATGTGTAGTAGCTTACATATACTTGCATTAATGCAAGTATATGTAACTTTTTTTGAAGATCTTAGAATTTCTCACCAATACTTTAAAAGAGGTTAACCGAACTGACAGATTTGATTACTTAAAGTGGTCTGTCTCATTCTTTATTTCAGTTTGACATAAGACTTGGCACGAGTCTATTATAAGCAATGCTCATTTATTGCTGCACTTCTAAGTTATAAATCTGGTTTACATCTATGGAAAATGTAGTGTAGAATTGAAGACATGTCCAATTATCTGGGCAATTTGTTTTATGAACTTATACCAAATTAAATAGAAGGTTTTGCCAGTATTTGTTCTTCCTCTGTGGGCTGCAAATCAGTTAGAAAAAAGCCCTTCTTGAACAGGGGCATTGAAAGTTCTGGCTTTTGAGACTATTTCCTGAGTGGGTTCTGATTAAAACAGGATCTGAAAGTCTGATTGATAGTCTCTATTTCCTTTCTTAATGTAACAAATACATTCTGCATGTTGACTCTTGTGAAAGGTAAAATTGCTGAGTTAGATTGCATTGCCTTTAGCATTTCTCCATGATAGAGGAAATGATTTGGCTAAAGGATAGGCAAGCATGGTTTCCTCAGAAAATAATTATTGAGTGAGATTTTTGTATGTCTCTTTTCTATAAAAAAAGGAAATAAAATTTCAAGTAGGATGGTCAATCAAGACTTTGTATTACACATATGTATTATACACATTTGAACTTTTGCAAATAGAGTGAATCATCTGACCAGACATGATATAGAAAGGGAATTGTAAAGCATTTGGTTGTAGATAGTAAAGGCATGTAAGCTACTCCAAGAATACACTAGTGGGAAGCTCTTTTTTTCTGTGGTTTTCCATTTTGGGGAGGGTCATTGCTTAATAGGAAAGAGAAGGTAAAAGTAGAGACAGAAACAGTGATAGAAAAATTGAGCCCAACAAACTTTTGGAAATTTTTGGTGGTAGAGTGAAAGGGTCATTTTTAGGGAATCAATTATGAATTGATTGGGATTCAGTATTTGGATTTGTTCCCTTTGGGAAGAGGGGTGGACTGATTCCTTTTAGAAATTTTATTAGAACCTACTTTTGTTTTAGAAACAAAAATGTTTTCCTCATCTTTCTTATCTTTTCTATGAAAAATTATACTTATTTTAAAGTTTTGTTGCAACTGTTTTATCAATTCTTTTAGCTCATGTAAATTATTTTGTTCATTGAGACTACATCTCTTTCATTGTGCTGCTTTATTTCCTTGTTGACGTAATTCATGACTCTGTTTGTACTGAAGATAACTTGTTAAAATTTCTGTCACATCCATTTGAGTGGTTGGATTAACCTTTGGCTGTTACATTCTATGGCATCTTCAGTTAAATTTAAGTGAATGTATATTCTTCTTGTTCTGGGCATTTCTTGTTGTCCCACAGGTTGCAGCGATCTACGACTATGCAGTCACTCTATCACAAGCTTCTATCCTCCCTCTCATTTCTCCCCAGCTCCATGGAATGGAGACAGTTGCATGAGGGTCTCCACAATATCTTCCATGCTTCACTCGGATTCTACTGCTTCTCATCTGAACAATGATAATAAAGCCTTTGGTTTTTAAGGTGGCATTCTACCTTTTGTTTCCTGGATTACGGTTTACCTTTTCTTTGTGTTCACATCATCATATTGTCTTTCCAGAAATCTGAATGGTTCCTAATCTTTGAAGTGCCTCTTACCTTAGTTTTATATGTTCATTTTCTTAGATTGTATTTTCTATCATCTGTAGGAATTTGCATTGTCTAGGCTGACACTTTGAATGAAATCAACACTTCTTTTGGACTTACTCTAGATTCCTGGATACGTCCAGGAATTTTCCCTGCTTCCAAGTTAGACTCACTTTAATGATTCATCAGTTTTCTTCTTACTGTGAATACAACCATGCACATACAAAGACATGCAAGAAGGGAGTTGTGGAATTAAAATGTTTCTAGAGCTGTTTAGATATAGCAATTCAGGAATCTCAAGAACACATAGGTTAAATAACTACATAATTTTTAAAAAACTAAGCTATCATATTTTTTCCTATTTCCATGATTATTAGACACCGTAAGTGTAAGCACTGTATTTTCAGGAGATAAAACAGACATCAATATGTAAAAGCATTTAAAATTGAAAGCAGGGAGCACTTTAGCTAATAATTAAAGTAATACACTAATAGGAAATATTTTTTAGATGTAAGTTTATAGTCATTGATGGCAATAGACTTGCGCAAATAGAGAAATTTAGATGAGTCTTTTGTCATAATGGTAAATTTTTATTGTTTAGTAAAACTAACTTATCTTTAAGGAGGAGGAGTTTACTTCCTAGAGAATGGCCAATATCTCAATATGTCACACATAAGAACTGAGAATTATTTTGTTTTGTTTTGTTTTATTCTCTTCAAAAAATAAGAAGTGAGAATTATTCCTCAGGAGAGCTAACATAGAAAACTTAAAAGGAACCTCCTTATTTGGCTGTAAAAATTAAATGATGTTGTATTGAAATTTATTTCTGTTGCTTTTAATTCTCTTTAAAATTATTCACACCTTAGTCTGTTTTTCTATATTCATTATACTAATTTGCTTTTAATTTGACAATTTCCCTCATGATTCAATACATTATTTTTTGTTTGTCTTAAATTAAGTTTATTGGTACATTACATATATATATATATATATATATATATAGTATTCATTATAGAAAATTTGTACCAGTGTATGATATATCTTGATTATTTTTTTGCCTTGTTCCTCTACCTTCCCTTCAACCCCTTTTCCTATGTTTATTTACAGAAGCTTTGTTTCCAGTTTTTTCTTTTTTTCTCATTTTTTGCCTTTTCCTTTCTTCCTCCTCCCTTTCCTTAATTCCTTTCATCATTTGAAATTTTTCTTCCTGTTTCACAATATCTATTATACATTTTGCTCCTTCTTTACACTTTCAGTTTCTCACACCAGAGAAACAATGTAGTATCTACATATGTGTCCAATTTATTTCACTTTTTAATACAATGAAGTATGACTCAGACAAAAAGGATAAACTTGAGACATTTCTAGGTAAATGAATGAGTCTTGAGATCATATATTGTTTCAGTAGTGAGTTGCTCATCAAGAATCTACTTGGAAAAGAAAATTACAATTCATGACACATTTAAACCAAACTCATTTTAGTTTTTCTCTTCATTCCACAACCCTATGTACATTACTATGACAGAGACTGTTAGTACCAAGTTAATGGATTACACTTCACAAGATGACCTAGCTAAAGAAGACTCACTGGATGCCGAAAATTAAATTGGAAGAAAATATTTTAAACAGGAATTTTAGAAAAAGTTCACAAGAGGTTAACAATATAATTTATTTAAAAACCTCTACATTTTACATTTAATAAATGACATGTGAGATTATGTACTATTTACTACTTCTTTCTTCATGGCACAGATGTATGGACAAATGTGGCCTGCTCTGGCTTATGAGTGATAGTAATTTCCCTGTTTCATTCCTCCTCTTTTCTTTGAATATTCTACCAGATGAATGAACTTTTTCTGTTTTTGCTTCTTTTTCTCCCTACACTACAATTTTCCATTTAAGTTGTTCTTTTAGTTTGTTCTAACAATTCATTTGTTTCCTTCTTCCTCTTTTCTGTCTTCCACTTAACAGTGACATCCTCTGACATAGTTTAGTGACAACAAAGTGGTTGTCTTTTGCACAGTTCTTTTCATTTGCCTCTATCTTCTGTTTTTCTAAAGAAGATTGGGAGGTTGAAGCTCTTTAAATATTTACTTTATGTTTTGCAGAGCCTTTTCCTTACCGGCATCCACAAGCTAAGTGAAAGCATCTGTGGGCTACAGAAGGCGTAGTGGTCAGCTCTGAGGAGGGTGTCAGTCAGCGTATTATACCAGGTGTCACCGATCAACAACCTTCAAACTGGATTCTGTCAAAAAAACCAAAAAACCAAACAAAGCAAAATAAAACAACAGTGGAAGACAATCAAGATAGGAAAATTTACCTCATTCTGAGCACTTTTTATTTCTGAGGTAGACTAGCTTGAGACAGAGGACAGGCTAGAACAGTTTTCTTGCAAAATAGCATCTAAAAGTGTCATAATTTTTTAAAAAAATCTGTTTAAGATTGCATAAATAGCTTTGTTTAATTTCTCCAGGATTATTGAGGAAAAAAACTGAAGAAAAAATTTTAAATGTGAATTTCATAGGCACAATGGGAAATATTCATTTAACTCATTTAATTATATAAGCTTTGTTTTTATAATCATAATTTAATTTTTAATACTTTGAAATTACACTAAAATCCATATCCATGCTGCACAGACATATGATATTGCTTTGTATACATTAAAAAATCTTATGCTATTATACATTATGTTGTTGAAATTCTTATAAAAGGGTGGCTATGTTATGGAATTTCAACATGTTCAAACTTTTATAATTACTCTTAAATGAGGCCACTGTCATACTAAACACACAAATGGGCAGAAGATATCCTTCAATAGTAGAGCACTTTCAAGAGGCCCCGAGTTCTAGCCCTAGCACTGCAAAACTTTAAATCACAAAAACAATAACAAAACCACAAAAACATTAGCAAAACCACAAAGTTGCTGCTTTACCACTTCTTTGAAGCATTGTTTTAAATAATAAGTGGGGAACATCATTCTCACCTATAAAGTTCAATTTAAATTTAGCAACATGAACATTTCATTTGTCACCACACATTAAAAACTTTAGAACAAATGTTACTTTACATAAAGAAGTTAAACAGCATTATTTGTTTTATTATAATGGTGGAAACATTACATAAATATCAAAGGAAATAAAACAGAAGAGAAGGCTGAAAAGCCTCGACTTTCTTCATGCTAAGGGCTGTTGACATTTATATTCAAGTTGGTGAACACCAATTATAAAATTGCTGAACATGGGGATGTCACATTAAACTCCTTAGAAGTCTGCCTTTTAAAAGAAATTAAATTGAACAAACACCTGAAAAATAATGTCTTCTTGAAAACACAACTTGTTTATATAAGGAGTAACCCTAACTTTTCATCTGGATACTGAAGCTTTATCTACTTCATTTTTGCAGAAATGCCTTTTACTGTACAATTAGTTTCAAGTTGAATAAATTCTACTGGTCTCATATCATTGACCATAGTTATTGATACGTACTTGGTTTGGCCAGTGCATTCTTTCGCTAGTATTTTTTTCTTATCTCGTGGGTTTATTGTGTGCCCCTAAAATATTAAATATGTAAAGAGCTCAGCAGGTGTGAGTAGATGTATGTCAGCCATAAACTAAAGACAGAAGACTGGAAAGGGAGCTTTCTGTGGAGGACGACAGTAGAAAAAAAAATGGAATGAGAGAGGCAAATAGGAAAGGATGAAAGGATGTGTGAGAAAGAAAAAAAAAGATGGTGATTGGACAAAACAAATGACAAATGACAAAAGAGCAAGAAACAAAGACACAGAGGGGAAAGAGAGTGAAGAAGCTCAAAAGGCAGAGGAGAGAAAGATGAATAGTCCAATGGCACTTGAATCATTTGAATTTTTTAAAATTTTATTTAAAAAGAGGGGAAAAATAAGGCAAAGCAGAAAAAAGGGTAGAAACAATACAGAACCCCACAAAAAACTGAACAGTAAGAAATCACTAGTTGATACATGACACATTGTCTTACTAGATGTAGTTGTCCAAGTTACAAAATCAAAGCACACAAAGTGGACACTCAAACAGTGAGGCTTCAAACAGCTCCATTCTCTGATCCAACAAAAACTTAGCAACATAATTATCATTCCTACACTCTTAAATATACATGCAGTTATATACTTTAGAGCACTTGCTTTTCCTCTTTTTGCTTTTTAAGTCCATTATCTGTTTAATTATATCAGGTTTCAGGTTGCTCAGTACCTTGTTGATCTGTTTTGCTGTTGTTATTTACTTTTTAAATTTTTTCTTCTTTTTTTCTTTTATTTATTTATTTTATTTTGAAGGTAGTAAAATACAGCAGAACAAGACAAGACATAGCCAACTGAGGCAGTGCAGTCAAATTGGCACAGAACCTCACAGCAGGCCACCGGGACAATAGCAATAGGCACAATAGTACATCTGGCTTTCTTCACAATATTTGTTCCTTTAATCAGGCAGAGCAATATTGAAGGAAATAACGAAATTATAAGAACAGAATATTGAATAGAGAAATACCATTGATCAAAACAGAGCAAAACAGAGATAAAAATATTTGCCTTCAAAGAGATGGCAGAAGAAAATCCTGCTTATTTGCTATATCGCATACAGCCAAACTTGCAAGACATGCTCAGATCTCTGGCTCTCACTTGCTAGTGTGTGTGTGGGGAATGGATGTTTGATTCTTAGCCTGTGCCCCAGTAGGCTCACAGCTGTCCACGAGAGGGGTGACTGGCTGCCCATTTTCCCAGCGCCTCAAGGTCCAACATGGCTCATCGCGGATCTCAGGAAACGCTGATGTGGTTCTTTCCCTGGGGCGGCCACGGCTTGCCAGGCCACAGTCACTTACCAGAGCGCCATGCTGGTGGCTGCCTGTTTTCCCAGCACCCCAAGGTCCAACATGGCGCATCGCGGATCTCAGGAAATGCTGATATGGTTCTCGTCCTGGTGTGGCCGTGGCTTGCAAAGCCACAGCCACTTAACAGAGTGGCATGCTGGCAGCTGCCTGTTTTCCCAGTGCCCCAAGGCCCCTCATTTGAATTCTTGCTTCTTGGATTTGCATATAGCCTGGTTGTTTTGCAAGATACTATAATATCCTCCTAATAAAATGGCCACCTTAAATTTTGTTCATATTGAATATCAGTCATTGCCATGAAAGTATTTCTAATAAATTGACATTATATCTTTATATCTATTTAAGTAGAGACAAACTTGTAAATATGGTCCACATTCAAATGTAGAGACCTGCATGATGGCAATATTTATTATGATTATGTTTTAAAGAACAAAAATAGCCAAAGGAAAACTGGAATATATTAAGAGATATTTAGAAGACTTTTAGACTTTGAAACTTAGGCTTTCTTTAATGATTTAGAAAATTTCTTTAATGAGTTAGAAAAACAGTAGTTAAATAAATGTGCGTATCAGTTTGATTATTTGGTTTGTCTCATGCAAACCTAAATAATTCCATGGATTTTGAATATCTTCATAGAAACACCTAATTGTAACAAATGAATTTTGTACTTTTTCCCATGAACAGTTAATTTACTCTTATTTTAACACTTTTATAAGGCCTTCACTTTGAAAGGCAATTTTCTCAGTTTTGTGTTAATAGGAATTCATAAGTCTTGACATACAGCAAATTTTATTTATTGGAGAAGTAATTAAAGCTGAGGCATCAATTAAAACAAAGGTACAGTAATACTTTGGTTCATGTTTGCAACAACGGTGTTCAGAAAATTTTGCTTTTGTTAAAAAACTCCACATCCCTGGCCAACAGAGTTACAGCTGTCTTCTCCACACAAACACCAACATAACCATCTTCCCCAAAATCAGAAAACAAATTAAGTTTGTAGGCAAAGATTCCACTGTATAACACTGAAAAAAATTGGAAGATACACAAACTTACTATAAGAGTTTAAAGGTGTAGTGTATAGATGACCATCTTTGTAAATTGGCATTATTCTCTTGATTGTATTCACCAATCTGAATATTTAGAAAAAATATACGAAGTTCCAAAGGATGTTCCATTACTATATGTTACTATATGAAGTTCCAAAGTTCAAAAGGAACTTGCATTACTACTGCTGAACGCTGAGGACACCACTCCAGCTGCTCAACTCATTTTACAGCTTCCTTGATGGATTTCTTCAAACGCTACCACTGTAGGTCCTTGATCGCTCCCAAGAGCTCCGATTTTCTACTTTGCTTGCTAAATTTTAATCTGCTTTAGATTTTGTTGACCCGTGTTTAGGTTTCTGCCTTCTGACACTCCATTCCCCCCTGTTTCTGATGTTGATTCACACCCAGCTATGACATTCTTGCTCCTGTGTGGACAGAAGAGACTGATGTTTGCAATACAACAGGCCCTTCAATTTCATAGAAAATTTAAAATTCATTTTAGAAATTTATGTTCATTTAATTTAAATTCACATGTATTCATGAGCCAATAGAGGTTTATAGACTATAAAATGCAATCAGAGGACTTTCAATTGAGGAGGGCCATGATGGTAAGATTGATAATTCCAAAGATAGAATAGAAGAGCAGGAAAAGTTTCAAAAATAAATACCACTTAAATGTAAGGCATTACGTTATTCTACATATTGTTGTCTATTTTTCCCAACAGAGGTACTTTTTAAAGGATTCTTTTTGTTCAAATAATAAATATTTCATAGATAATTGGTTGCAAAAATTATTTCAGTATGTAAATGAAAAAGAAATCATGAAATTTTAAACCAAAGCTGTTGGAGGATGAGGGAGGATTTTCAGTCATTTGACTTTTCTTTGGAACATGAAATAAAACAAAAAGTCCAGACTCTTTTTTAGATTTCAGGTGTTTGTGGGTGGCTGGTGGTATTATTGACCAAGTAGGAAACATGAACAAGCTAACAATTTCTGAGGACACAGATGGTGTCTCTAGATTTTTAGCATTTAATTTTACTGCCCACAGAACATCGAAAGGAGCTACTCAGTAAAGAATTAGCTATTTGTGGCTGAACTCAGTAGAGAGGTTAAGGCTAGAGATCAGATCTAGATGATAGAGTTCTTAGAGGCAAGATCCAATCATTTAGTTTTTTTTAAAGAAATTATATTTTAAATGGGATAAAATGGAATAAAACCAGTCAAAACAAACCAGCGCAAGATATACAGGACTTCAAAACATGATGAAATCAACTATAATGCTTTTTGATGCCTTCAAAATAGCTGCATGTAACTTTAGATATAGTAAAATCAAACAGAACAGAATAGGATAGAAACAGTAAAAAAAAAAAAACAACAACAACAGATGCAATAAAGGACCCCAAAACAAGCCAATAGTAAATAAAAAATTGCTACCATAACATATCTTGTTATCTTTGAAATAGCTCATGCCATTGGATTTAACATAAACAAAACAAGAGAGTAAAACCAAACCCAGCAAAACAATGAAAATGATATAGGACTTCAAAACAAGACCATAGGGAATCAACAATGGCTAGAACCCTCAGAAGAAGATCCTCTCTAGATGCCACACTGCACACCACTGTCCCCTGAACCTATGATCAGACCACTGTCCCTAGATCTGCGATGTTAATGAAACACCAAAGCTCCACAGGATCCCAGTTTTATTTCACCTACATAGCTATGATCACAGTCCATGTGTCTTTGGATAAGCTGGTCGCTTTTGGTGTGTGTGTGAGGGGAATTGGTACTTCTTGTTTGCCAGCCTGAATACTGGAAGGAGCTGAGGTCTGCCTTTTCCTGGTCCAGCGGTGGCCAGCACATGATGCTGGTTCCCAGACTGGGCTTGCTTCCTGGTGTGCTCTTGTTTTCTTTACCCCTAATCCATGAATGGTGCAGACTCATGGGGAGAGGCTGGGGTCTGGCTGTTCCCCGTCTGGCAGTGACCCATGCATGGTGCTGGTTTCCAGACTGGACTCACTTCCTGGTGTGGCCTTGTTCTCTCTAACCCCAGTCTGTGAATGGCACTGACTCAACGGTAAGTTCAGGGGTCTGGCTGTTTCCAATTTAGTGGTGGCCTGCACACGGTGCTGGTTTCCAGACTGATCTTGCTTCCTGTTGTGGTCTTGTTCTTTCTACCCCCAGTCTACAAATGGCCAGGACCCAAATATTTAAACATCAAAGTACAAGAATGTGCTATAGAGGAAATGGAACAAGGTTGATCTAAACACTAAAAAGGTAACCAAAAGAATAGTGCCATGGAAATTTAGAGAACAGAGAGTAGATAAGGGCTTTCATAAGCAGCCTGTATGCAGTAGCTCTATGGTTTGACCTATTCATTTGAGAGACAGAACAAAATGGTTTACACAATGGCTTAATCCAGAATTCACCACATTGGTTCTGCCTTATTATTTAAACCTGCTTCTACATAAGGTTGGCTGTCAGGCTGCAGAAACCTGTGTTAGTAGCATTCATCTGTTCACGTATCTGGAATACTTGCTGCTGTCTTTTACTATGATTTCAACTAATTTTACATTTTTTGTCTCTAACAGGAGAAGGTTATTTTTTTGAAATTGAAGAAGAATTCTCTTTTTTATCTTCTCCTCCTCCCCTGTGCCTCTTCCCCTTTCCCTCTCCCCTCTTCTTCTTCTCTCTCTTCTCCTTTTATATTTTATTTTATTTTTTGGTGTTGAGGATTAAAATCAGTACCTTGTACATGCTAAGCACACTTTGCCACTGAGCTACATTCTCAGCCAGAACCTAACTTCTAAGTCCTCGAAATAATATCTTTGAGTATATATTTAATTCAAAATTCCCACTTTAACCTGTAATTCCTCTTTTTCTAAGTAATTTTTGAGCATAGTTTGTAATACACAGCTTTGTACATAGTTTTTGATCATCCATTAGAAGTCAGATCCATGAAAGATGTAAGTATGAACTTTTATGTTTATTTTTTTATTAATATTACTCTTATGAGGCCAATTGTAAAGAATATTTTTACATTTTGCATGTAGGAAAGGTCATTGGACAATCCAATACATTTCAACAAACCATTTCTGATAGTTTTAAAGTGGATCGAGTTTTTGCAATGAGATAGATAGAAATGAAAAACCATGAGTTCAATGACTAAAATATTCAATTCAAACATTCCTTCTCTTGATAGTTTTATTCTAGTTATTCATTTGTGGCATTAAAAACTTGATTATTTTAAAGAGAAAAAATAAAAACAATCATAAAACAGAATTTCAAAACAGGTTAGTAGGAGAGTTACCATAATTAATACACTGCATATTATTATCTTCATAGCAGTTATTCTAAGTCTGAGATATTGGCATGATATCTTGTCCAAACAATATTAGCACAAAACTTGATTTTCAAGGAACTAAGGTAAACTAATTGTATAACTATCTTAACTATCTTGTTTATAAATATATATTTTTTCTTTTGCCCTTCCTTTGTTTACCCTTTCCCCATAATAGTTTGTCTTTTATTTTGAACACTTTCTTTCCAATTCACAGCATCTATTGGACATTTTGGTTCTTACTTACTTGTTCAGTTTCTCACAATAGTGAGACAATATGGCATTTACACATTGGGGTCTGAGTTATTTCACTTATAAGTATGGTCTTGAGTTGCCTCCATTTACCTAGAAAAGTCTCCAGTTTATCCTTCTTCATGGTTGAGTGAATATATATATATAAAACCTCCACATCTTGTTTATCTATTCCTTGATTGATAGGCATTTGGGTTATTTCCAAGTTTTAACTAATACAAATTGTGCTGCTGTAAACATAAGAGCACATATACTGCTATGGCATAATGGTGTTTTTATTCTTCTAGGAAGATACCCAGAAGGGGAATAACTGGAACAAATAGGACCTCCAATTTCCTAGTCGTTTGAAGAATCTCAACACTGATTTCACAGAGATTGCACTAGTCTGCACTCCCACCAATAGCGTAGAAATGTTCCTTTTTCCTCATTGCCCTGTTAGCATTTGTTATTGTTGATTTCTTGATCACAACCATTGTTTCTAGAGTGAGATAGAATCTCAGTGTTGTTTTAATTTGCATATCTTGAATGACCAATGATGTTAAGCATTTTTTCATGTATTTGTTTGCTATTTTTATTTCTTCATCTGGAGATGCCCATTTTGGATCTTGGTTTTTGAATTTGAGGATTCTGAGTTTTTTCAGTTCTTCATATGTTCTAGGTATAAATGCTATGCCTGAGGGAAAACTATCTATAATTTTTTCACACTCTGTGGGTTGTCTTTTCATTCCATTGCTGATTTCTTTTGTTGTACAAAAGCTTTTTAGTAAGGTCTGATCTCATTTGTTCATTCTTTGTAATATATCTCTTGCAGTCTGAGTTTTGTTCGTGAACTCTTTGCCTGCACCTATGTCTTTGAGATTTCTACCTACTTTCTCTTCCAGTAAATTTAGAATTTCTATTTTAATATTTAGAGCCCTGATGCACTTTAGTCCATGTTTATAGACATGGGTCTGGTTTTAGTCTTTAGCATGTAGAGAGCCAGTTTTTCCAGCACAATTTATTAAAGAGACTGTTTTTGTTCCATTGAATATTTTTGGCCTCTTTGTCAAAGATAAAGTAGATGAGTGTGTTTAAAATTACATCTGCATCTTTTATTCTGTTGCACTAATCCTTAAGCCTACTTTTATTTCAGTCAATATTGTGCTGCTTTTTATCAGAGTAGCTTTGTAGCATAATTTCAGTTCTGAGGTTGGGATGTTCCCTGACTTGTGTTTGTGGCCCAGAATTGGTTTTGCTAGTGTAGATCTCTTCCGTTTTCAAATGAATTTTAGGAGTGTTTTCTCTAGATTTCTGAGGTATGCTAATGGTTTTTGATCGGGATTGCATTAAATCTGTATAGCAGTTTTGTGAGTATGACTATTTTTCATGCTGTTGGATCTTCCTATCCAAGAACAAAAGATGTCTTTTCATTTTCTGCTATTCTCTTTGATCTCCTTTTTTAGGATTCCATAATTTTCACTGTACTGATGCTTTACAACTTTCATCAGATTGATTCTTTAGTATTTCTTTTTTAAAGATGCTATTGTAAATGGTGTACTTCCCCTAATTTCTCTCTGATTTTATTGTTTGTCTTGATAATTTTATTGAGAATTTTCTTACTGTTTTCAAGTTTTAGCTTTTGACACTGGAAAACTGAGTGTATTGGAATTGAGCCATTTGTTCATTTTATGTTTTCATTTTTTCCAAACTGTAAAATATGTTAAATTTCAGAGTTGTTCAGTCAAAAGATTGCTAAAAACTCCTATTCACATTTTTCTAATGAAAAAATAGGGTGATCTCCCATGGAGAGAGATTCTCTTTTATATGTTTGGTTAGCATGTAGGAAAGCTGTGTTGGTTACTTTAGTCTCATTGCTGAGGTAAAACATCTGATACCCAAAATGAAGGAAGGAAAGGTTTACTTAGCTTACAGTTTGTGAAAGTTTCAGTTAATATTCAGCTGGCTCCAAGGCAGGGTGGTATGTCTGAGGCAGTAATCATACATGGAGGTTGTGGCAGACACCAAAAGTGGCAAAAGCAAAAGGGCATAAAAGGGAGGATCAAGCCTTTTTCCTTCCTTCATATTGTATGCAGGCTATCCACCACAGGGCAGGCGCAGCAGTCACACTGCCAATCCCAGCACTAGACAGCAAACTAATCACTAACTCTAGAGTCTGCCATCTTCAAAAGGCCCATCTCTCCATGACCGCATGAGACTTTGGGAGGATACCTAACATTTCACCACTGACCCCCAAAGACTCATGCACATTCTTTATGCAAAAGACATTTAACCCCTCTTCAAGAGTTGTCAAAGTTATACCAGTCTCAGCATTGCTGAAAAGTCAAAATCCCAAGTCTCTTCTGAGATCTAATGAAAACAAAGTTGGACTTTTCCAACATTCAATGCACAAGATAAACATTACTATTCCAAAGGGTCAAACAGGGGGATACAAAGGAATGGGACAAAAGGAATTCCAACATCCAGCAGGGAAAACATTAGGTCCTGAGCATCTAAAGGACATCTGATTGTGAGCTTGAAAGTTTGAGTGACTCCATGGCACTTCTAGTGGTTGTAGCTCCACAACCTCTCTCTTGGTCTGTTTTTTCTCCCTCTTTCCAGGTTTCCTTAGAGGATCTATGTTCCTGACCTTTCCAAACTTCTGTGTTCACCACTGTACCTTTGGCTTCAAACTCACAGATTCACATACTGCCTTCTCAGAAGCACCATTCCTGGCCTCACAGGCCTTCTGAGGTTGGGGTGGAAGCCTTTTTAACCTTAGAACTCTTGCATTCTGCATGTACCTAGAACAGCACCATGTGGACGAAGCTGAGGTCTGCTGCCAGTTGAAGCACTAGTCAGGCTTTCCTGTCTCTTGGCTGTAGAGGTCAAGTGCCTAGATTTTAGAGCACTCTGAACATGATTATGAGCAACAAATCCTCTATGTTGCTACCATTCTGAAACCTGGTGTGGCTGCCACCATTTTGGAACTTTGGCCTCCACTTCCATTCCATAACATGGTGCTCTGTGGCTTTCTAATCAAAGAAAAGCCTTTCCTGCAAAAGGTGGAGGCCCACCACTTTCTGTGATGTCCCTGGTACTTCTTTTCTATTCTTCTATTCCTTCTCAGCAGAGATCTCAGCTCTATCTTTATACTCCACAGCTTTACTGCAGTTTCCTTTCTGGCCAAACTCAAAACATTTTCAATAATCCTGCTGTGCTCCTAATTTGCAACATACATCTGGCTAAAAGCTCCCAGCAATAGCCATGCTACAGACTCAACATTGGACCACCTTGAAATTTATTTTTCCAGATTAATTAGACTGCCCCTCTTAATATCAGTCTCAGGCAAAGTCACTGGACATAGGCAAAATGTAGACAAACTTTCTGCCAAGCCATAAGACACATCATCTGGAGTCCAACAGCCAATAAGTTCCTTTTTCTGAGTAGAAAACTCCCAAGACTAGTCTTTACTGATTTTCTGGTCTTCTGAACTCTGACCAGAATCTCTTATACAGAACTGCATAAGACATTCCAAGGATATTCTTTTAGGTCACATCTCCAAATCTTTCCGAATTCTTCCCACAATCCATTCCCAAAGGCTCTTGAACCACATAGTCACAGCAATGACCCTACTCCACTGGTACCAAATTTTGTTGCAGTCAGGGCTTTTCAAAGGAGAACAATTATATACAGGACACATAATTTCTAGTAGTATTTTTAATGGTCTTCTAAACAGTCAAATACAAAGAAAGTGCAGGAAATCTGTCCACACACTAAAGACCTAGAAATCCATCCAAGGGCCTGTATCCCATAGAAATGTCCTGCATGAGTCCAGCTGAAGACCTAGAGCCCATGACAATGAGTACAACTGGAGGCCTAGAGCCTACAACAATGTCTTATGAAAGTCTGTTTCACGATATGTGATGGGAAGGCCCAAAGATTAGCAGTGGAAGCTAGAAAGTCTGTGTAGTGGGGTGAAGGATCTGTGCTAGAAGGCTGAGAGTTCTGCAGTGGAGCCAAGAAGCAACACTGAAAATAAGGACCAGCCCCCCAGTCCCCCCACAAAATAACACAGCCATCCTCAGCAACAGCATGGTCCTGAACTCTTCCAACCGTGAGAACAGTCGCATTCATATTAGGAAGCTGGCATGACAAGCTTCTCCTTGAGATTGAACAGTAGACATCTTCCACCCAGAGCTGGAAAGTGACACTCAAAATAAGAACTAGAGCTTCTCCAAAGTGAATCACAGCCATTCTCAGGGACAAAGTCCCAAGCTCCTCTGATAATAATAGCTGAGTTCATATCCGGGATCCAGCATCACAACCTCCTCCAAGAGAACCAACAGTTCGTAAAGAACCAGCACCTCCAAACAACAACTCTTCCTCTCCAGGTCTCCTCTTTATGCTGGCAACAATCCTTAGGTGGGCCATCTACATTCAGCACCACGCTGATTCACTTCAGCTGGTGTTTAATTTGACTATCAGTTTTCAATCCACCACAAAAGTATTTAAGTGAACTCAGAATCATTGTGCCAAAAAAGTGGTTTGCTTTGATGTAGCCTATCCTTTTGTGCTTTTGTTGAGACTTTTATTTTCTATTTCATGAAATATAAATCGTTTTAAAATATTCATGCAGAATCATCTTTTGCCTTAAAATTTTCATGTTTTTGTTGGCATAATTCATAGATTAGAATTAAACCCTCTAATTTAATGAGCAATCTGTGTTAAATGAATATAAAATGGACCAATGAAGCTACTAGAGTAAAGCTGCCTGAATCAAGCTGTTTCAGAAATTAATGCTAATTATTAGTAGTTGAAAACTTTAGGTTTTTTTTTTTGATCCCTTCTGTGAGAATTACAGAGTAAATCACATAATAAAAAATTTTGCTTTTTACTGTGTTGAGGGGACCTAAATCCAGAATAATTATTTTAGAACTAAATGTTTATATCTCCCCAAATGTTGTGTTTTTTTAAAAAAAATCTCCAAATGGGCTTACTTGGAAGTTTTCAGGTTTAAAAAGAATGTTTAATTTTCAGTGTACAGATGATGCCATGATGATAAACACACAGATTTCAGTACAGTTAATTATGTGAGAAGAAATGAAAGTGCAATTAGGTTGTTCTCCTTCCTCCTTAATATAATTATTTAGTGCTCTAACCTGGAAAATATAGGTTCATTCTTTCCACTTTATCATGTCTCACAGGTTTGTATCTTTTGTTTTCACATGGAGGAAGATGAGCTACTCAAGACATTTCCCAAACACTAAATTCAAACATTTTTCCTCTCAAAATAAATATTTTACATTTTAAAAATTAATTATATTGATTCTCAAGTTTTAAAATTAATTTTCAGTTTTTAAAATTACTTCTCAATTTTTAAAATTAATTGATTCTCAATTTTTACAATTCTATGTCATCTTTGCTGCTTTGAAAGTGGAAAAACCAATAAGTAAAATATTCAAGATTGCTAGCTATTGTGTAGGATACAAATAGGGTACTCTGGTAGAGAAATAAAAGCATGATCAAGGAAGTCTTTTTTGGGGTAAGTTATTATTGTACAGAAGGAATCATTTAGTTACTATGAAAGTGAAGAAGAAAGTTTCAGTAAGAGAATATTAGCTACATCATTGTGTGGACCTTAACAGTGAATTTTGTATACTGTAATTATTAAATATATAGTTGAAAAGGGAGAGACAAAGACGTTCATTTTGGATTTTGCTGAGAGTAAAGAAGGACTCTGAAACCACACAATTTTTATTGGGCATGTGTGCAGATTCTTTAAAAGAAATAATTGCAATTCTCAAAATTGTTAAAAACGGTGGTTTGTATTAATAAATCTATAGTTAGTTTACATTCTCATTCTTAATCTGTTCTCTGCTTCTATATTACAAAAACAATTGTTTGTGTGTGTCCATTCTGTAGGATCCACATTGACTACCATGAATGCTTTTATGCAGACAGACACTAGGAACTTTGAATTAATTGGAGAAGTCAGACACACAGAAGTACTGGATTTTATTTCTCCTGTGTAAGTTGAAGTCTAAGCTTCGGTGCCAGATTCCTGCACTAATTCCTGTCTAAAACTCTGCAAATATTTGGCACCATACTAGGGCATCTCAGGTAGCCTGGAACTGAGATTATGTTTGCCATGTTCATAACCCTCATGGAATAAATACAGGCTCAGTCACTCCTTGTTCTACCCCCTACTATATACTAGCATTTCGCAGGAAGGAAGTATCGTTTTCATCCCTTAGTACAATGAAAGCCCTGAGAATCTAATTACAATTTCTCTTAGCAAATGGAATCCCAGAAGTATCTACACATAGCTAAAATGCACATGTATTCATCTCTCGTTTTTTCTTTTATTCTTTTTTTCTCAGAGCATGGTTGAAAAATATCTGCTCTTTAAATTATTCCATTGCTTTACAGAGGAAGTATTAATTACATGACTGCAAGAGTAGATCAGGTTGGGATGTAATTACAGGGCTCACTTTGTCTCTGTTGTCCAACAGAATTAGGCAGGAAGCATTCAGGATGCCAGCAGCTGAAGGTGTTTTGGAGACCATTGTGCTTTTGGTTCTCTCGAGAACCTAAGTGTGGATCAAGTGACAATTCTGCTGCCCAACTGTCTGGAAAAACAACAAAGAAAGTATTACCAGGGATACATTTTTATAAGTTTCATGTTTGTACATTCGTAGAAAATAGTATAGCCAATCTTAAAATGTAATCTATAGCATCGTTCTTGATATCTGATTTTTCTATTTAAAAGCAGAATGAATCCATTCCTGATGCTACATTTGCTTCTCATGTTAAACAGTGTAGCTGAGGAGATAAATATGTTTGTATTATATAGTTTTATTTTTAATACAACATTTATAGAAAGTTTTTCTTTAATGTCTCACTTGAAGGAAGAATGTTAGAATAGCAATAAAAGTTCCTGAAACTACCTTTGTATCATACTCACTTAGTTATATTATTTCTTATATCATAATTTTTATCAGTCTTATAAAAATTGAATGTTTAAGTTTATACTTCATAAATTCTATTACAGATTTCCTTTCAATGATCATGTTTATCTTCAGTTTTAAAGCTTCCTTCTCAATTCAAGTTTTGTTTTCATTTTTCAACTTTTTTTGGCATTTGTGGCTTTACCATGTTTTGAAAATAAATTTTGCATTTACAGGTTCTCTTCCATTTCAAACATAGTATTCTTTGTATTTTCCTTGTAACTACTGAAAAATCCATACTCCTTCCCACCCCGACCTTCATTTTATTAGAAGGTTTGTATCTCCCTGCAATTCAACACAAACTACACTTGAAATTTGTATTTTTCTTGAAGCACATGTGTATATAATCACTTTGAGTCCAAGTTACACAATCCTGATCTTGTTACTGTTTTTGCAATCATTGTGTCTATTTCCTGTCTAAAGTTTCATTTTTTCATATTCTATTCTTTCCATTTTAAAGCAGGATGAAAATTTCCACCTAATCAGAATGGGAAAAGTGAATCTTCACAATTGTTTGTGCATCCTTTCCTATTCCTCCTTTAAAAGAAAGCCCTAGTTATAAAAACGATCACCTCAAACACATGAACTTGAATTTTGACTGGCATCTTCATTGTTTGCAGGGACAGAAACACTACATTTGATTCACTGTTTTATTTCAGAAGAAACTGGAAAATTATATTTAATGTACTATAAGAGTTGAAATTTGTGCAAATATATGTTGATAAACAAAACAAAAATATTCAATGAGATGACAGTGAGTCCTAAAGGGCTCAGATGATAAAGTGGGAGTAGTTACATAAATTCAAAAGACAAGGGATGAGTTTTGGTTCTGCTCAGTTTTTCTTGTGTGATATTACCGGACATGTCACCCACCTTCTTTCAATCTCATTTTTCTCACCAAAAAGGATAAATGTTACCCATTATAAGAGATGTGAAGTTAAAAATGAAATTATTAATATAGAAGTATTCAATTCTATATTAGAACCTTTGGTCCTCTATGCAGCCTATTTTCTGCTTCTCAGTGTGTGCTTATCTTGACCAGGAAGCACTGATGGCCTTGGATAAAACCCACACAATATGACCATTAAGAATATAGACTACCTGCCCTAGTCTGGCAGATGTGCGCTGTTTCTCAGCCTTCCTCCTGCTTGCTACTAAGATTTTCTTGGGCAACATATTTGACTTCTTTCAATATCATTTTCCCCATCTGTAAATTGTTAATAACAATGATGTAAGATGTTATATAAAGTACTTAGCACAGCAACTGGTAATAGTCTGTATGTCTTCAATCAATGTTAGTGATCCCAGAAACAATTACCATCCTGATGGCTGCTAGTCAAGGAATCCATTAATAAGCATCACAATGTCAGAAATACAGTACTGCAGCTGTTTTCCTTTGTTCATATCTGCACAACATAATGTCCCAGTATGAATTATGGTTGCAGTGTTATATTCTATTTCATAAAATAAAGTTGGCATATTTTCTGAGGCAGTTGAAAACACAGATGTGAAGTTTTGTCTACAGAAATTAAACTAGTCATACATTTACCATTTTTCTCTTTTAACACACCATTTGTGTATATTTTGGTAATAAAGTTATGTTAATGACGGCGGTTGTTGCTAAATTAGTACTAAAAGAGCACTTTGTTGTAGCCAAAGGGGAAATGAACTTCATAACAGAAATGTTGATTAAATAAACAATTTTTTCCAGTTATTGGCAGTGTAGTATATTCAATCTAAATTTTTGACTTCCAGAATTTCTACAGCTCTCACATTCTTGCATTTGTCACCTCTGGACAAAGAATATAGATATAATAGTTTTATACAGAAAAAATTGTCTTAATGTTTTCCTTGAAGAATATAAAAATGTGCGGCAATGATGAGATAAGAATTATTTAATTTCACTGTGCATCTGGTTTATGAGTTTAAGTGGCAGAAGAAAGGGCTGGAATGAATAAATGATATTTTTTATTTATAGATTGAAATATTAGTGCTTTGCACTTCTGCAATTTAAATTCGTAATTATGGTTTTGGTAAAAGTTACCAAGGACACAAAATTTTAGTAATTGGGCAAGGATTATAAATGAGCATTCACATTGCTGAGAAATATGTACCTCTTTCCTCTATTCTTAAGAGTGTTCTGATTTATTTAATATCTAATTATGATAGTATTAATTTAATATCGTCAGTTTCCAAAGGCAAAGTAATATTTTTTGCGAAAGACATGGCAGTTTGCCAAAATTGTGCATTCTGTCTTTGAAGCAGAGAACTGTCACTGGGAAACACCTTCCCAGTTTTCCCGTGGGGATCCTTCCCAGACCTTTCACAATGGAGAGCAGCTCTGTGACATAAACAATAGAATGAGAGAGACAAATGGCTCTTCCAGGCTTGCACCATTAAAGCCTGCTATATTCTGTCCTTCTGGCCTTTACTGTTTCTGATTGGTTGTACAGGAGAACTGCAGGAGGACCTCAAGACCCTAGGACATGGGTTTTCCCTGACCATCCTGTAACATTGAAGTCTAACAGTTTTAAACCAGTCAATGTTGGCAGTTATCACAGCAATTTACATCATTTTAGCATGTGCTCTCAGCTATATACAGAAATAACTAACGTTAATGTAATTTGAACTTACTATATTTTATTGTTCTCAGCTCTTACACGTTTCAGCCTAACATACCACTGTTTCCCTTAATATATACAATTGTACTAGTCTCACTTCTATTATCAAGAAACTATATTTATAGATTTTAAAGCATTCTTAATAAAATATTAACTTAGCCCTTTTTAAATCCTGTGCAGTTTTTATAATTCTCAATTCATATCCCAAAGATCTTACCTATTTATTGTAATACAGTTGAAGAACTGCCACTTCTTTTGGTCCAGGAATAAAATAAAACTTCAAATATTGACCTCTTAGAATATCAGAAAATGGAAAGATATCCCTTTCTCCTAGATAGGAAGAACCAATAAAAATGAAGTGAAAAATGGCCACAATCTCAAAATCTTTATATAGATTTAATGTAATCTCTATCAAAATACCATTAGCATGCCTCACAGAATTAGACAAAACATTCCTAAAATTCATTTGGAACCAGAAGAGATCTAGAATAGCAAAAGAAATCCTGGGCAACAAAGTCAAGATGGGATGCATCACAATCTCTGACTTGAAATTATTCTACAAAGCCACTGTGATTAAATCAGCATAGTATTGGCAAAAACAAAACAAAACAAAACAAACAACAACAGACCTGAGGATGAGTGGAACAGAATAGAAGATGCAGACACAACTACAAACACACTCAGCCACCTTATCTTTGACAAAGGGGCCAAACATGTTCGCTGGGAGAACAATAGTCTCTTTAATAAATGGTGCTGGAAAAACTGACTCTACATGCTGAAGACTAAAATTAGATCCAATCTATCACCATGTACTAAACTAAAGACAGAATGATAAGAGATGTAAATATTGAAATAGAAACACTAAATTTACCAGAAGAGAAAGTAGGTAGAAATCTCAAAGACATACTTATAGGCAAAGAGTTTATGAACAAAACACAGCTGGCAAAGAAACTATTACAATGAATAAACAAGTGGGATTGACCTAACTAAAAAGCTTTTGCACCACAAAAGGAATCAGCAGTGTAATGGACAGAGTGGGAAAAAGTTATAACCAGTTGTCCCTCAGAAAAAGGACTTAAATCTACAACATATGAAGAATTGAAAAAACTCAGAATCCCCAAATTCAAACACCTAGTCCTAAAATGGGCATCTGAGATAAATATGCACTTCTCAGATGAAGAAATGTAAATAGCAAATAAATACATGAAAAAACGCTTAACATCATTGGTCATTTAAGAGATGCAAATTAAAACAACACTGAGAGTCCAACTCACTCCAGAATGAATAGTTAGGATCATGAAATCAAACAATAACAAATGCTGCTGGGTTATGATCTAGAAATTAGCCACAAACAAATGAAACTCGTTAAAAAAAAAACCTGTGGGGTAAAAGGAAGCTTTCTCTACTGTTGGTGGGAGTGTAGACTGGTACAGCCACTCTGGAAATCAGTTTGGACATTCCTCAAAAAACTTAGATTAGGAATCCCATTTGACCTACCTATTCCCTTTTTGGATATTTTCCCAGAAGAATTAAAATAAACCATCATACCACAGTGATATATGTACACCCATGTTTATAGCAGCACAATTTTTAATAGCTAAATCTTGGAAACAATTCAAATGTCCATCAACTGAGGAATGGATAAAAATGTGCTATTTTTATGTAATGGAGCACTATTCATTCATAAAGAAAGATAAACTTGAGAGTTTTACAGGTAAATGAATGCAACCTGAGACAGTACTTATAAGTGAAATAAATTAGACTCACTTGTGTAAACATCGTATTGTCTTCCTACTGTAAGAAGCAGAAAGAGTAAAGAAATTCCAACATGTGCAATAGATATTGTGAAATGGAAAGAAACTTCAACAGGAAAGAGAAACTGGGATGGGGAAAAGGAGAAAAGAAGGAAGAGAAAAGAAAAAAACATATATATGATAGTTAAATAGTTATTTTACTTTCTATTAGTTCATTGAAGTGAAAGGTTTGTGCCTATATTGTTTGATCAATTTTTCATGTGTATATCTTGAAATATGAGCAGCTACTTTGAAGATAACAATATGCAGTGTACTAGCTATTGTTATTCTCCTTCTATGTTGGTTTGAAATCTTGCATCGTTATTTATTCTCTTCAAAATAAAAAAACCTTGACCTCTCAGAAAAGCCCCAGAAAAATGATTCACCACAATTACCCAAAGTATACTTCAAATATTTTGGTATTGGAAGGAAGAAAGAAAACATGATTTGAGTATTCAGGCTCAAAGTATTTATTTATTTAGTAGTAGTGGGACTTGAACACAGAACATCATGCGTGCTGTATTCTACCACCGAGCTACATTTCCAGCCCTTTTTAAATTTTATTTGAGATAAGGTCTTTTCAAACTGTCCAGGTTGACTTCAGTTTTTGTATCCTCCTGTTTCAGACTCTAAACAGCTAGGGTGACAAACACTTCAGAAAATATCAATAAGGAGTAGGAAGGTGAAATAGAGAAAAGGCCGACAGTAACAAATTCGTTACCAAGCACAATGCTATAGGGAAAAGTGAGATCTTGTTTCCATTGAGAAAATTTGGGTATACCTAAGAAATACCCTCATAGTAAGGCAAGCAAACTTCTTTCATTTTGCTCTAGGGATCCTCCCACAGGGTGGTGAGGCATTTTCAGAACACTAGGCTTTGGGAGGAGGAGACAGCATTAGGCAGCAAAATATAAGTGCAGGCAGTTAGAAATCCAGAGAACAGGCATTGAAATGACAATTGGGAAAGAGTTTAAGCAGCAAAACAACCATGAATTTCCCATTCCAACTCAGTCACGAGGAAGCTTAGGAATGGAAACAATAAAATTATAAGTCCAGTTACTACTTCATTTTACAATGAATTAAACACAATTCTCTTCTTAGCTTAGTGTTAGTACTTCCAGAATATAACACTAGAATTTTCATTACATCTGTGTAGAATTTTATCCTAACTTTTTATGCTTAATATAGACCACATAATTTTGTGTATTGAATATCTGGTTTTTTATTTAAAAAAATAACAAAAGTCTCTTAGTTTTTCTCTGTGATTTTATATCAGTTCATTTACCATAATCATGATTTGGGTCATTACATTGATTTAATTTTGCAATTGAATGGCAGAGTACACATTTAGATCCTAAAGAGGGGGAAAAAAGGGAGGGAAGTGAACATAGAAGAAATCATAGATGCACCTCTGTTCATCCGATGTTGCTAATAGATTACATCATTCCCTTCAAGAGTGACTTCACCCCGAGCTTCAGTCACACATTCATGAATATCACAAACCTCAGCATTCTACTACCTTTAAACTGTGTCTTTTTTCAATGAAAATCACCATTTTTAATCCATTCAGTAACTGCCTTTCCTTCATCTGAGTTACTGGTGCTTTTTGTGAAACTCCCACAGGAAGCAGATGACTGTTACCATTTGCTATCCTAAATTTAATTTGGATTGCATGAGGGTGTCTGTCAATGCTTGTTTGTCTCTGTAATCAGTCCCAGTGCCACTTCTCCACAAACCATTTATGTTAATTATAATGTTTTTAATTGAAAGGGTCAGAAAACCAGCTTGAACCACATTAAGCAATAAAGAGAATTTAATAAAATGTATCTCACAGATATTAAGATGTTTCTACATAGCCATATCCCATTGCTTCAACATGTGTAGATAGAAATAAAACTGGAGAACTGTGAAACACATATCAAACTGTCGCACCTGTCTTTAAAGTTGGCGTTAAAGCAATTATGCATACGCCCTTCTAATATGTGCGTGCACATTCACCTCTGTTGAGTAGGTAAGTAAACGGGGATTCAGTATGTGATATAAGGTAAGATCAGTAGTTTGTATGGGGAAAAATATTAAAGGAAATATTCATGTTCATAAACATGAATATTTTTTAGCTCAGTTCCTGGTTTCAGTAATCTAGTTAATGTCTTCACTATGACACAGTTTCTATATTTTAAAGTAACTTTTAAGAGTTCTGTTAAATGTGAGAAGAATTCATTTTTCATGATCAGAAAACTGCTTCAAGGGTTAGGCTCACAAGGTTTTTCTGTATCCTAGTTAAGAACATTGTTCTCTCACAATTGAATTAATTTCTACATGAATGTAGCTTTCAGAATGGTTTACTGGAGGTGATTTTAAATTTCCAATAATTTTATATTACTTACATTTTACCTGTGGAAAACTTTACAAATAAGATTATTTTATTGGATAGTGAAACACTTTTATGTTTCACTCAGTCTAATTCACACGAGTAGATGACATTAGAAGACTAGAAGGCAAAGTACATTGGAAACAGTAAAGTATGTTGAAAAGGACAGTGGGTTTTATTTTATTGGATAGAAGCTAAAAACATCAACCTAAAACTTTAAATATAGAATTTTTTTTCTGGACCAACCTAAATTTTATTATGTGAAATAAGTCTTTGAATATATTTTATTAAACATTGTACTCATAAATGTCAATAAATATGCATATTTTACTATCAAGTTTGGATCAAAGAAATGGAGCCACTAGGAAGGATCAGAAGTAGGACATTCATCACAGGGATTTACACAGTAGAGAGCACTGCTTAAAGAGATTATACAAATCTGTTTTATCTACATTAGACTCTGAAGCTGATTTCAGCCAGGCAGGCCAGTGGAAAGAAAAAAGCATGGGAAGAGACAAAACAAACTGCAGCACAGGAGTGCGAGCTGGACTCCGCCTGCGAACCTCAACATCAGTGCTTCGTAGTGACTTAAATGGAAATAATACCCTTCACCAGGGGCCAAATACATAGCTGATCTAAGAGGCAAAGCAGGAAATGAAAGAAAGAGATTCTGCCTGAAATTGGGGGGCCAAATACATAGCTGATCTAAGAGGCAAAGCAGGAAATGAAAGAAAGAGATTCTGCCTGAAATTGGAAAAGCAAATACCTGTATACTGTGACCCAGGACTCAGAGTTTAAGGAAAAGAGTGGACATACAGGTACCTGGATGAGCCACAGGCAGCCAGTCCAACCAAAACAGTGTGCTTGGGTGATGGTGGCACCTGATTTCTCAGGTGACCTCCCTAAAGTAAAGGGACAAGGCTCTGCTTCACTTCCACCTTTCAGATGTCACCCAGAATATCTCCATGGCCCACAGGAATATAGGGTTATGTGGGAAAGAAGATTCAGACGGTCGTATTTCCAGGGTAGATGCACTGCAGTACAGTATATGCTAAAATTTAAAAACTAAAGTAAATTGAAAATCTTCACAATCTCATCTTCCTGGAACAAAGACTTAATATCTTCTTGTCACTAATATGTTTTCAGCAGATTCTCATAACAGCTTCAGTGTCTGCCTGCATCAGATAACATCTAGGAAGTCTCGTCGGGTCACCTTTCCTCCAGACACACTGGGTATAATCTGAATTGCCAAGGATATTAAGGGAAGGTAATAAGATAATAAGGGAAGCAGCAGCCATATGATGTGGTAATTGTCAGTCTGGGGCCTGGAAGCTTTGAAGAAGATGTTGAGTAATAGGACTTAGAGCCTCACAGATTTAACTTCTTCATTTATGGTGATCTGATGGGCTTATTTATTACGGTGGTAAAAGGCTCATGTGCAAAGTCAAATGCAACCTAAGAAGACAGAAAAGGACATACACTGTCACTGAAAATCAACCAGGGTCGCCTAGGAACCATTTAGGAAAATGCAAAGCTTCATGTAAGACACAGGCCAATAAACAAAGAAAACCTTGTGTAGAGTGTAAAAGAAACACAATTCCTACAAACTTCCCAAGGCTTTGAAAGCAATTTACTGAGAAGCTTTACAATGACACGCTTTGGAGCCACTGATAATTAACTAAACATAATTCAAATGATACCCAACTGATCTCAGCAAGTTTCCTTAGGAAGTTGCAATATTTTACATTCCACATCATGATCAGCGTCTCCAGCTGCAGCATGCATGCACATGAGCAATATTTTAGATCAGTATTTTAAATGATGTCATAAGAACTCTACAAAGAATCTCTCCTCAGAAGTCAACAGCAATGAGCCTTAGCTGTGAGCCATAGATGGAGCCATTATAGATTCTGCAAGGATATAGATTTATGTTTACACAAATTACTGACTTATAAAAGATATAACACTTTCCTATAATGGAAATATGGTTTCATAACTTATTAAGTATACATTCAAATATAATGCCCCCAAACCAAAGTACTATTCTAACCACATATTCATAAAGTGTCTAAATATAGAAGTGATATTTCCTCTTTGGACACACTTTTATGTTTCACTCAGTCTAATTCACACGAGTAGATGACATTTAGAAGACTAGAAGGCAAAGTACATTGGAAACAGTAAAGTATGTTGAAAAGGACAGTGGGTTTTAAATTGTGTCTCAGGGTTATAATACCTCAAGGGCTGGTGACAAAGGGAATTCATTCATATGAAGGATCTAAATAAAAATATTTTTATTTGTGGTGAAATGCTTTTACTTTCTGCTTGGCTTCCCTCTTTCTGGTGTTCACCAAAAATATATTTAATTTGAGTTTTCTTCTAACTTGACATTATTTTTCTTTTCAGTAAACTGGAAAACATGAGAAACAGCATCATCATCCTTCTTTCTCTGTTTCTCTCTCTCTCTCTCTCTCTCTCTCTCTCTCTCTCTCTCTCTCTCTCTCTCTCTTTCTGTCTCTCTCCTCTTTGTTCTTCTATCGATTTATGCTCACCAGTGCCTTCAATTGTGAGTCAAAGGTCTCCCACTTTAAGGTTGATGTGGAAAACTACACTTGACTATGGGATTATCTTTTAATTAAGTATAACCATTTTTTCCATTCTCCCTCTCACCTCATCTTTTTTATAAGTCATCTAGTTTCCTGTTCCTTGCTTTATCAGCCAACTTATGCTAATACTACATTCTCTGCCTTGTCTGGATCATGTGTTAGTTGATTTTCCAAAATTATTGCTCAGCAAATATCAACTTCTGCCTTATAAAAATGATCCAGGTTTTTATTCTTGCTCCAAGGCTATGGATATAGGTATAGAAAAGCATGCATTCTGTAGCTGTGAAGGCTTTGCAAGTATTCTGTCTGACCCTAGCTGAAACTCGCCTAATAATAGACAAACATGAATGTCAGAGCCAGCTTATTGTATTTGCAAACCATGCCCACACAACCCAAAGGCTTTGCTGGTTCCCGCACTGCTTAGCCTCTGTCCTTTTGCCTCTGCATTCCATGTGTATTTGGCATTTCAGCCTATTCTCACCTTCTTTCTTTGCTACCTTCTAACTAATCTCTATAGGTTATCATGTTCGAATTGATTGTCCATTTTCGGGCTTTGTTTCAACTATATTTTATTGACTTTTTTATGGGTAGCCTCAAAGAAGTGGGCGTTTTCAAGATCCAGAAACTCCTGAGAAGATACAGAGTTATCTCAGTTAGAAATGGGCTCCTGTGGTTTCCAATCTAATTGTGCCCTCAATTCTTCTCCTTGGAAATACTCTGGTTAAATATTTTGTGATGAAATACCTGTTATCTTTTTCAAACTACTTCATTCAAGCCCTTTCATTTTAAATCAATGACTTTGCGCTTTATTTTCTAGAGAAAAACAAGCCCTAAAAATGTGTACTCAACTCCCTCAAACCTCCTTTTGTATTATCCATATCCTTACTGACCATCCTACACAGTCTTCAGATCTCTAAAGATGGAAGCTTTTTTGGTTTTTTGAAGGTGTCCCTCTCTTTTGTCATACATTGTCATTCTAAATTCTTATTTGCACCCTATGTACATTGAAGTTTTCACTATTATTTGTAACACATCAACGCACCAAATTAACTTCCATTACTCTATTTCCTATTCCTTTTATTTTACTTCTTCAGTTCTTGCAGAAGTTTCCTCCCTTATGTTCATCACCTGCTTAATTCTCTTTTCTAAGGTGGACTGCATTTGCTTACATTATTTATTCATTTTCTCATGTTTACTTTAATTCTAGTAGTGTTTATTGAGTTCTATTATCTGTCAGTCCACCTCCCTGCCTTGCTCGGCCTAGTTCTCCATATTGCCACAATTGCCCCAAGAAAATATTCTTCCTGTGCTTAAGATCTCTCACTGGCTCTGTGCAGGTCCGCTTGGCATGATTTGTCAGGTTCTGGAACTTGTCCTCAAGTCTAGCTTCCTCTATGATCATTCCAATGCTCAAACCCTGCTCTCCAGCCAGAATGCACTGCTTTCACCAATGTTTTGTTCTTTTGTTAGCTTTCGGTCTCCATATGTGCTGCTTTGCTCTGCTTAGAGCACATGGCTACCTTTCTCTTTCCTGTTGACTTATATATATATATATATATTTTCAGAATTTAACATATATGTAATTGCACTCAGGAAGCCTCTGTCCCTTCAGTATTCCTTTGGTTATTCCAACTATATACTCTATTAGCACCTGGTGTTTCACCTCTGTATCTCATCATTTATGTGTTCGATTGTTTAACACTCTGTCTCTCTTCTACATCATAAACCTGGGATGAACAGTGTTCATTTTTATTGCTTACTGATTTTTACAGTGCTTGACATTCAGGCCCACATGCATGCCAGGGTCCTGAGTTCTACTCTAATCTTATTGCTTATTTTTAATCTAAGAAGCACTAATTAAGGACTTATGGTATAAGTCCTTAATCTTAAGCACTCAATAAAGTATGCCAAATGAATGAATGAATAAATGTTCATGAAAATTAAACTGCTAAATGAGAATATCTCCTTTTCATGGAATCCTATGGAGAGTTTCATAATTTTACATAAGAGACTTTAAAGAGCAGAACTATTTTTGTCAAGCCAGACATTTAAGCAAACATTGGTCTTCAGGAATTTTGTGAAGTTGTAATACCTTAACAAGTTTCCCTATCCATTTACTCATAATTTTTCTATAATTCTGGTCTTTGTAGCTTAGTCTTGTGTCCCTTGTGGTTCTCCTTGGTGGTCTAGTTCACTGAATAACTCTACCTAGATTTTTCCCTTTGAGCTCTCTTTCCAAATCCCTCTCTAGAATAAAAATTAACATGCTGGTCTTTAGTGTTCTCTGAGGCTGCTTGACTAATACCATGTAGGCTTCATCAGTGTTTGATAGCAGCTTGATAAATTATGCTTTTGGAGAACAACAGCTGTATTAACAGAGTTCCTAACATGCTTTAATCCCAGACAGTTGTCAGTGATGACATAAAAATCCAGTGGTAAGATAAAAGCAGAGAGCCATTTTTGGTTTGTCGATTTCTTTAAAATGTCTTCTCAAATCCCACCAGGGAGGCAGTTGCTTATTTTGTCCCACAGTTTAAATATTGTTTGAAAAGTTTTGAGGAAAATGATGACCATATAAAATTGTCACCTCAGTGAATTTCTTTCATTTGTCTAATTTTCCCACTTCATTTTACCCAATTTTCTCCAAATTTATTTTCATTTCATAGTATTTATTTCCTGAATAATCTGTCTTGATTCCTATAGATATTGTAGTGTGAGCTTAGTTTCTTAGTAAAGGGTTTTTCCTTGTGGCTTTCATATTATTCTTTCTAATCTATACATCTATACAGATGCATAGTAAGTGTCTGATAAGTTTTCATTGAAAAAGAATGTTGCAATAAGTGTAAATGACTTGTGGTTTTGATCTAAAATGTCTTCTAGAAGACTTAGGTGCTTGGAGGTAGGGCCTGGTCAAAAGAGAGGGGTCACAAGGTACATGATTTAGAATGGTCTATTCTTGTCCCCAGTTCTTTTCTTCTCTCTCTTCTTTCAACTGCAATAAGGTTAGCAGCTTCTCTCCCGATGGTATTCTACCATGCCATTTCTCCCTTGGATTCAACCAACCATGGACTGAATTCTTCAAAACTATAAGCCAAATTAAACTTTTCATTTAAATTGTGGGTGCTGGGTATTGGTCTCAGAGCTGGGGAAGTGACTAATTCAGACACCAAAGAATCATTTATAGCAAAAGAAAATAGTAAATATCAATCAATGGCCCATTTATTTTTGTTGGAGTTTGGCAACATTTGAGAACAAAAAATATTATACTATGGTATTGTCATTGACTGAGATTTTATTGTGAGATAGGCTCTCTCTTAACAGAATTTTTTTTCCCTTCATTTGTGAACTAGATAAAGGCAAAAAGTTATTTGTGAAGTGTGTGGAGGTGGATATATTATTTCCATTTTTTGAGTTGGATACAGGCACTAAAAGGTTAACAAAAACTACAGCAGTTTTCAGTAATAGGGTATAAGCTCCTTCAGGTCAAAGGTGATGACTTAGTGCAGCTGGTTTTCCTGAATTTGTGTATCTGTTTGTGGTCATACTCCATAAAAGCTCGTGGCTTTGAAATGGTTGGGACCGGCCACAGATTTCCTGACCTCCTGCCTAGAGCTGATTTTTTTTTTCATGGCACTATTTTGTTTTATAAAGAGTGAATTATCAACCAATTAGAAATGGGCTCCTTATTAAATCTAACCTACTGCCTGTAGCCTCAGGCTACACAAGACTAAACAATGGTCTTTCTAAATAGGTATGGGGTTAGAGAGGAAAGGGTGCTTGGTATCAATCACATCTCCCTGACTTTTGTTTATGGGACCATTCCGGTTGATGGTTTTTGGCTCTTCTCATTCTTAACACAATCCAAATCATTACCAAAGTGTGGATTATAAGCAACACTGCTGATCTCCAGCCAAATTTGTACCAGCTAATGACTTTTTGCTGCCACCACACATTACTTTTAGCAACTAATCATGGCCAGGTTTCATATTGCCTTCAGGGAAATACGCTAGATGTTGAAATGGAAATAGGTGAAGGGGGGTATGGAGTATAAGAGGCCCATTTCCAAGAGTGAGACTCATGGGCATGTATAACATCGAGTTTGAAAGCAGCAAAAGTTACCGGAACTTGTAAGTAACACAGTTAGAGAGGTCAATCATCTGGATATGATGGTACATAAACACTGATTATTGAACAAGGCACCTAAGTTCAGATATTTATTATATTTCATTAACATGAATCCTAGAGGTTACTTTTCATTTGTTTATTTTTTTTCAGTTATTTTGAGACAGGGTTTGGCTGTGCAGTTAAGGCTGGTCTTAAACTCATTTTGTAGCCCAAACTCGCTTCCATCTCACAGCAATTCACCTGCCTCGGCCTCCTGAGTGCTGGGATTACAGGTGTGTACCACCACACCTGGCCCTAGAGGTTATTTTTTAATTTCGGTATAACTGATTACTGAAAGTGTATGTATATGTGATTCTGGCTTAATCCATTTCTATATGGGATAATTGTTCCTTTGTGTAGCTGATGTGAACAATTTAAAAATTTTCTCTATTTTGTATGTCAAAACAAAATAATCCCAGGTATTCTATTTTAGTGTTTACACAATTTATCTCTAGCTTGTAGAGTGGAAGGGGAATATTTTGGCAAAAGAACATGTGACTTTCTCTGAAGAGGGAAATTTATTTGGATAAAAGCACTATTTTCCAAAGTCCAAATAGAACAAAATTTACCACTAGCTTTCAAGATAAAGATTTTTATAAAGGCTGTAAAAAAATATTCAAGATCATCACTAGCTTAGTGTATAAACTAGTATATGGAGTCCATGTAGTCATATAAATGAGGTCACGATATGAAGATTTAAAACTGAGATAAAATTGATTAAATTACTTTCCAAAAGCTCTTCTCTCATAATGTCATACATTGCTACTTGACCACTACGACATTCATAAAATTTAGAACTCCATATATTTTGATACAAAAATTGTGCTCCAGTTTTTGCTACTGCATGTACAAATTAGAATTTGTGTCACTTGTCTTGTGATTCATTCTCCTTCCCAGCCCCCTCCAATTGTTTGGTTTTTGTCATTTTTTTGATACTCTGTACCTCCCAGGACCAATTAACAATAAGAACCACTGTTAACAAACATGGGTAAACATGTTTTGGAGAATAAGTATTTCTCAGATAAATCCTTAGTTTTAATTGAATGTATTAATAACTTTTTTTGTGTGTAATATGAGAGGCATTGACATTTGAGTGGTTTAAGATTCACATTTCTCAAAATTTTATTTCAGTATCCTCTATTTATCAAGTTAGCTTTCACAGTCACCAGCCACACTGTAATCCTTTTAAAAAGCTCCAACATCTCTTAAGTAGAGCATCAAAGAGGAAACATTATTAATCTCCAGTTCCATCAAGTTTACCATCGTTCTGTAACAAATTGCATTTGTAAATTAATTCTCAACATACAATATAAAGTAAATACATATAGTTATAATTCCTGTTGTGTCTTGTTATGCTTTTTTCCTAATTTTCTCACATATTTTTATTATGGAAACCTCAACTTTCCATATATCCCCTTTATTACACAGTTACTCATGGAAATGTTTGACAGTTGAAATGAACAAATGTACAAAAAGCCAAAGTAGAAGGCAAGTGTGTGGCAATTTTAGTCTGAGGAAAAGAACCACAAAAATCAAGAGAACAAGTATGACTTTGGTTCCTTTCTCTTAGGTATTAATTTAAAAATTTTCCCAAATAGTTCAGACATTGATTCTTCCAGGTTGCAGGGGTGAAAATGGGGAATGGAAAGAAGAAATAAAACTGAGCAGGTGACTAATAGTGGCTTAGTGAAATTTTAAATATATAACTTAATAGAGCTTTGATTCAAGCAACAAGAACTTATCTGATTTATGCAGTATAGAGGTTTTTTTTTTTTTTCTTCCAGTACTGGGGATTTAACCCAGTACTCAATTGCTGACCTACATTCCTTGCTCTTCTCTGTCTGTCTCTCTCCCTATACGGATATTTGTATATATAAATCTGTATGTTAACTTGCTCAGGTAGACTTGAATGTACAAACTCATGATCTGAGCTCAACTTTCATCAGAGCTGGGTTTATAGGTGTCCACTCCCCACTCATACGATAGACTATAAATTGGAGGAGGAAGAGCAGAACAGAAGAGCACTGACATTCTAAATCTGCTAATTCCCCCATCCATGTTGTGAAATGTTAGCTGTGAACTTATCCTGACTTCCCAAGTTTTTTCCAACCTGTTATTTTTGCCCATATATGTAGGCAATTCATGGCACCTTGACATGCTGCCCACCCTAACGTTCACTATAATCCATAAGCAATGAAAAATTCTGTGCTTGGTCTTGGCTTCTAGACATAGGGGCATTATTTAACGTGAATATTTTTAACAATGCCTGCAGTTCTATTCTTATATATATTCACAGATAATTTACATTTAAATAGGCAAGATGGCCACCCAGGGACATCTGGCATAAACACAATGCCACCTGCCTGAAGGAAAACACTGTTTTATGAGACAAATACATTAGTTATTTTCAGGAATGCACATAATATATTCCACTAACTAAAACAATATGATTCAAAAGATTTAAAGCAAACTACAGGGTTATAGGAGTAGAAGGAAAGAAAATTTCTTGGAGAAGGTAAATATAAATTTGAAAAATTTACATAAAATAATAAAAAGAATTTTCCAAAATTTCCCAGACTACTTGGGGTGGGATACTTGTTTCAGTATTTTGTTTTAAAAGCATCAGGTTGCCTTAGTTTTGTGTATCTTCAGCTACATGTGAGTGAAATAATATTCCTTTGTATATAAAAATCTGGAAAATATCACACTTACAAAGATGCACACGTACACTCAAGCCACAAGTAGCCTCTTAATACTTTTGGCGAATATATTTCTGTTCTATTTTGCTTTGCTGTAGATCTTTATGTGTTAAAAACATTAGCTATCTGGAGGTAGGATTATTCTCTTTTTCTTTCTTTTTTTTTTTGAGAAATGATTTTTAGAATACTAGATGATTATGTAGGATGTGTCTTTAGACTTGGATATGTAATAGTACTCTTTAGGCAAGGAAACTAGTCATATGAAAGGACTTTCATTCTGTGTTACTAGTGCAAAACACAAGGTATTGCACTAGATTGGAACAAAGTTATTTCCATAAATTGTAGCATTTCTGTACATGTATCATATTTCATGATATCATAATTCTTCAGATAATCATGCCATTAAAACATACAAACTCATACTATTTATGAAACTATGATAAGAAAATGACCTGTTTAATAATTAAATGTTTTGAAAATTTATGGCTACCTTCCAAAAAATTGATCATACTAGTGGTAGCAGAAAAATATTTTTAAGTGAATCAACTTTACTGTTAATCTGAGCTATTTATCTTTCAAACTGACTATATTTAAGTATGAAGATATACAATAATTAAGCCCTCTAAAATCACTGAACTATTTAAGTTAATGGTAATTGATACTGTCTATAGCCAATTAGTTATATGTAAACTCAGAATACATTGGTAAATTTTTGCAGCTAGTTCATGGTAGATAAGTTATGAAGCCATCATTGCTTTTAAAAACTGTCTCAGGCTTTCTCAGGGAAGTCAGGATATGTATCAAAAGACTGGGAGAATTGTTCAGCAAATTTAAGGCCACACCACATTGTGTTTAAAAGTCTTCTGCATTATACATTGAGTCCCAGTTTTACCCTTTTCTAAAATTAATACTAGTGTAAGAAATTCCAAAAATGAGCATCTAAAAATGCTGTGTTGGACATATGCTAGGAAATTTTGTCCTATGTCTATAATTCTGTAACTTTATATATACTTCACTGATTATAAATAACTTTTGTGCCCTTGTCACTAACAAAAAAATTAAGTTCTATTTCACAAGTTTGTATAACAGATTTACAAGTATTTTATATTGCATTTTCAAGAAAGTTAGTATGTGTTTATAGCCAGTTTCATCATAACTGCCTTAGCTTTTTAATCTTGGTTACTAACCTTTTATGACTATTTTTCATGGATTGAAAATATTTCAGTATGCATTGAACAAAACTGCCTATAACGAATCATCCTCTCCTGAGCAGATAAAGCACATTTTTCTTGTAAAATGTTTCTAATGTTCACATCGGATTTAACATGATTGTAACAGAAGGACACAAACACATACATCAGAGCTACTCTAAGTGCTGGTGAATCCTGGCAAACAAGACAAAATAAATCCTTGCTGTTATATTTCAGTGGACATAGCAGTAAAAAGAAATAAGATAAATATGTAAAATAAGAAAGTGATAAAAACTATGAAGGAAAATAAGATAAGGGGACAGATGAGGTCAGGGGCACAGAGATAGAGAAAGTTAAGCATTGTCATAGTTGGGAAATAGTTTGATGTTTGCATTTGGTAATCAGTCTGCAAGTGGGCTACAGTAAAAAATAGAATTCAAAATATTTTATGGTCTCAAACAAATTAGAAATTTATTTCTGATTCATGTTACTGGTTTGAGAAATCCATACAGAACAAAAAGAATATAACTGGTGAAAATGAAATTATAATCGTGTTTGTAAGGTCCTTATATCATTTGTGAATTACTCATTTGAGGGCTTATAGTTAGAGGGTGGATATTTGTGGGTATATTGTAATAATTAAGAGATAGATGTTGCCAGAAGACTTTTTGACAGTATATCAACAGAAAAGACAAACTAAAGTTACCAACTGAAAAAAGACTGATTAATAAAAAAGAAAAGAGGAAAGCAAAAACAGAAGAATAAGACACACAAGGACTAAAGAGAAAAGAAATACAAAAATAAAATTAAATTGATGTTAAGCAAAGTTACAATAAATCTAAAGAGAATAATCTTTAAAAAAAACCAGATTGTCAAAATGAATAAAGATACAAGATTAACTTGTGTGTTGTTTACAAGAAAACATATACAATCACAGATCAAAAATAAAAGATGGGAGGAAGACTTTCAAAGCAAATGCTAAGGAGGGAAAATAGTGTGACTGGATTATCAGAAAAAGGAAAAAAGTATTATGAGAGAAAACAAAGAATATCTAATAATATTAGAAATGATTATTCAACAAGTCATAACAATTTTAAATGCATGTGAATCTAATAACATAGCTTTAAAACATAGGATATGTTGTTCTAGTTTCTTTAGTCTAACAAACACTGACAAATGTAAAGGGCAAAGGAAAGAAACCCATGATCACAAGTTATAATTTCAGGATTTCTCTACAACTACTAGAAAAGTCAGAAAATAATCTCAGTTACTTGAAAAACACTATCAGCTTCATTGAACTAATTGACATTTACAGAATACTCATTAAAGCAATTGCAAAATAAACAAATATCCATAAGGTATTGACCTATGTAGGCCATATCTGAATCATAAAATCAGGGTCAATTAGAATCATTATAGAAAAATGTTAAAATTATACTATGTTTTTTTGACCATAATAACATTAAATTAGAGTTCTGTAATAATAAAACATTGAGAAAATCCCAAAATATTTGGACATTAATTACCACATTTCATAATCCCTGGATGAAAAAATAAATCTCAAAGAAATTTAGAAAATACTGTGAATAGAACGAAATTTTATGCTACATATCAAAATTTGTGTGATATGTCTATCTCAGGGCTTAGGGGAAATTTTAAACCCTGAGTAACTCTTTGGTGTTATGTTTTTCGGTATTGTTTTTCTATTTCTACCAGAAGTAAATTTTAAATTTCATCACTCTAGAAGATAATTGTTTTTACTTTCATTTATGCCTATATAAATTATATTTTATTTTCACATAGAAGGGTAGGTTAATTTATTTTTAATTTTAGTAGTCCAAAGATTCTGTTTTATTTTTTTAGCATTTATCAATTATAAGATGCTAGACTTAATTTATATTTTTCCTTTCATTTGTTTGTGATTTTGATTAAATCTACTTTTAAGATTTTTTTAAAAAAATCTTTACTCTTCAGCAGTTTGATGTAGTGTGCTTTTAAATGTGTTCATCCTGTTTGGGTTTCAATGAGAGTCTTGGTTTTGTAGGTTGATCTCTTTTATCAACTTAGGAAAGTTTTTACATATCATCACCTCAAACTTTTTTATTATCTTTCTGTCCTTGTTCTGGCATTATAATTGCGTGTATATTATGCCGTTAGAAAATGTTAGGCTATGTTGGACCCTGAGGCGCTGGGAAAACAGGCAGCCGCCAGCATGCCGCTCTGGTAGGTAAGTGGCTGTGGCTTGGCAAGCCCTGGCTGCCCCAGGGCGAGAACCATATCAGCATTTCCTGAGATCCGCCACGCGCCATGTTGGACCATGGGGCGCTGGGAAAATGGGCAGCCAGTCACCCCTCTGGTGGGCGGCTGTGAGTCTAACCAAACTGCCCCCCACCCAGCAAGTGAGAGCCAGAGATCTGAGCATGTCTTGTGAGTTTGACTATATGCGATATAGCAAATAAGGGGGATTTTCTTCTGCCATCTCTTTGAGGGCAAATATTTTTATCTCTGTTTTGCTCTGTTCTGATCAATGGTATCGCTCTAGTCAATATTCTATTCTTGTAATTTCAGTATTTCCTTCGTTATTGCTCTGCCTAATTGAAGGAACAACTATTGTGAAGAAAATCAGATGTACTGTTGTGCCTATTGCTATTGTCCCAGTGGTCTGCTGTGAGGTTCTGTGCCATTTTCACTGCACTGTCTCAGCTGGCTATGTCCTCTCTTGTTCTGCTGCATTTTACTACCTTCAAAATAAATAAACAAATAATAATAATGAACAAGAAAAAAAATTTTAAAAAAGTAAATAACCGCAATGAAACAGATCAGCAAGGTACTGAGCAACCTGACACATGATATAACTAAACAGATAATGGACTTAAAAAGCAAAAGGAGGAAAAGCAGGTGCTCTAAAGGATATAACTGCATGTATATTTAAGGGTGTAGGAATCATAATTATGTTGCTAATTTTTGTTGGATCAGAGAATGGAGCTGTTTGAAGCCTCACTGTTTCAATGTCCACTTTGTATGCTTTGCTTTTGTAACTTAAACACCCACATCCCGGAAAACAACATGTAATGCATCAACTAGTGATATCTTACTGTTCATTTTTTTTTGAAATTCTGTATTGTTTCTACCTTTTTTTTCTGTTTTGCTTTATTTTCCCCCTCTCTTTAAATAAAATTAAAAAAAAAAAAGAAACAAAATGTTCCACAGATCTGAAATGATGTATTCTGGCTTCTTCAGTTTATCAAAAAGCATAAGTGAGAAGCACAAAGTTTTATGGACGGTTAACGATCTCTTCTACAAATTAATAGTGAAAGAGAACTTCTGGTGTGATATATTCAGAAAGAAAGCAGTAAAGGTAAACCGCAAGGTGTGTATCTGACAAACTCAGCACATAATGATGCTCTTTATTCAGATGAAGAAGGGAAAGGAAAAAGAAAAGAATTGATAGTTTAGTTAGGGGCTTGTTAGGTTTGAGCTTCTAAATTTAGGAGATTTCAAACAATCAGTTGTATACCTAAAACTGTAAAATTAGGAAATATCAAAAATTAGGAAAGGTCATATTCAAATTAATGATAATTTATACAAATACCTAGGATTAATGTATAGTTAAATGGGATATTTGAAGATGGAATCTTGAGACACACTGCTGTGCATGCATATCAGGAGAGTATCCTAGATAGGAGACTGAGAAGAAGCAGATGCAGGGAGACAAGATCATCTTTTGGTGGAAGTCATGAGAAGCAAATGCTTCAAGGAAGACAGAGTGATCAAACATGCAAGATGCTGCTGAGGATTTGAGAAGATTATGTTGGACATTGTAGAAGTTATCGCTTGCACTGACAGAAAAGTTTCCAGTGGACTGATGTGATTGAATGGCTAGTTGGAACGGATGTTAAGAGAAAAGGAGGAAAGAAAATGGGCGTGTCAAATATAGACCAAATATGGTAGAGGATGCATTAGTTTTCTATTGCTGCTATAATAAATTTCCACAAACAATGAATTAAGGAATACAAGCCCCTCTCCTGTTATTATGGATCACAGGTTTCTCTATAAGTTAAAAGCAGACTAAGGACAACCTAAAGGCGAACTCTTTCTTGCGTTTTTCATCTTCTAGAGAGTGTCTGTATCTCTTAGCTTCTGCCCCTCTTTCACCTTCAAGGCCAACAATTGCATTACACTGACGTCTTTGAATTTACTCAGCATCACAGCATCATATCTTTTTCTTTCCTGATTCTGGTCTTATAAGATTCTTGTAATTCTGTTGAGCTGGCCTTGCATCTTTCCATTTCAGAATTTTTAATTTAATTCCATCTAAAAGAAATTCTCTTTGCCATAGAAGGCAACGTGTTAATGAGTTTGGGGATTAGGATAAGGAAATGCTTTGCCTGTCACAGAGGGCTGCACGTGCTTTATCTGTTGCATACAGGACTGCATGCATTGCTAAAGAGACCTTAGAAGAAATTCCAGAATAGCTATTTATGTTTTCTTAAATCCAAATTATCTTAAAGGAGTAGAAATTGACTAGGGTTTTTAGGATATTCCCTTAAAGTGCTTTACTATTGTAGTTGATTTAAGATAAACCTGAGATACTTTTTAAAAGCAAAATATCAGATAAACATATATTAGCAAATGGTCATATTTTACCTATAACTTGTGTCTGTTGTGAGTCTTATCCTATTTAGGAACACATTGTGATTTGAAAAAATTTTTAACAGCAATGAACATAATATGCATGTGGTAACCTACTCACTTGTCGACTCAAAAAATTTTTATTTTCATATGTGTGTGGTACATAAAGTTCACATTCCTTGAGTGGATTTATACATGTACATCACACACCTTGATTGCCTTTTCTTCCCTCGCCCTCCCTTCCCTCCCACTTCCTCCATCTCTTAATCCTCTTCACATCTGAGAAAGATCAAACTCCCTATTTCCTATCATCTAATTTCCTTTTGTTCTTTATTTATATTTTGGGTTTCTCGTGTAAGAGAAATCATGATATAGTTAAACTTGTGTGTCTGATTTATTTTACTTAACATTGTGGTCTCATGGAACATCTATTTTCCTACAAATGGTTCTTTCAAACATTATGATTCATCTGTGTAACTACAAATTGCATATACTTTTCATAAGTCTTACTATTTGTCTCTTTTTTCCTTCTAAAAATGAAGAAAGAATAAAAAAGACGATACAGAATTTCAAAACAAAATAATAAGAGGTTAACACTGGTTAATATGTTGCATGTTATCTTCAAAGTAGTTGTTCTGTTTACAAGATATAGACATGAAAAAATTATCAATCAAACAATGAAAGCACAAACTATTCTTTTTGATAAACTAACAGAGATTAGTACTATAGTTAAAATATATATATATATATATATATATATATATATATATAACTATTTCCCTTCTTTCTTTTCTCCTTTCCCCATCCTTAAACTTTCACAATATCTGTAGTACATTTTGGATCTTACTTACTGTTTCAGTTTTTTATCACTAGAGATACAAATGATTATGGATGTATCAGTTTGGAGATCTCTAAAAGACATTAAATATTCCTTAAAAATTATAAAACCCACACATACATTATTATATGTAAAGATCTAAAAGGACATTTTTATATGTAATCTTTATAACCTTTTTCTCTGGAATTCATATTCCAATCTATAACTATTTTGCTGGTTGTTTTTAATCTTGTTATATGATATGTACTTGTGTAAATTAATTTGTTTGAAACTTTCAGTGACATTAAGAATTGAATTTACTCCCTCCCTGCCCCTTCCTTTGTTAACAACTGGCTGATTCGCAGGACAGGCTGAGTGACAGCAGCTGAGGTACAAAAACAACTTACTGCTTGTATCGTTCAAATGACTGTAGGCCTAAGGCTGGTGGTCTGAGCATCTATTAAGAGGATAACAATATGCAATATAGCAAATATGGAGGATTTCCTTCTGTCTTGTTTTCGAAATCCAATATTGTTCTCACTGATTTGTATTGTTCCATTTTATTGTTTGGATTTATTCAATGTTATGTTTTAATTGGTTTTAGTCTGTTCTGTTTTGTTTGATTTTATTATGTCTGATAGCATGGGCAGCAATTTTGAAGATAACAAGAGGTATTATGGTAACCATTGTGGATTTCCTGTTATCTTGATTTGAAGTCCTGTATCACTTCCACTGTCTTGTTTTGATTGACTTTACTCTTTTATTTTGTTTGTTTTTTCTCCTTAAAATATGTTTTCACTCTGTTTTGATTGGTTTTATTCTGCTTTGTTTTGTTTGATTTTGTTGTGTCTGATGGTATGGACAATTATTTTGAAGTGTCCAGGAGGCATTAGGGTGGCCATTGTTGATTTTCTATCATCTTGTTTTGAAGTCCTGTGTTGCTTTCATTGTTTTGTTTTATTCTTTTTAAAATAAAAAAGAATTGAATTTACTAGATCCCTAAGGAAGATGGTTAAATGGGTAGGAATCAGTTTCATAAATGGTACACAAATTGTTGTAATTATTGAAATAAAAGTTCTATTTAACTTCCTGAAAAAAGAATCATGTTACAGAACATCTTACCCCCTAAGTATAGTAATAAAATGAAGATGTAGTATTCACTTTATTTTTCAATTCATTTAAAATAATAGGCTCTAAAAAAGAAGAATAGTTCAAGTAACAGACTGACAGAGTTGCTGGAAAGTACTATTTAAAATCATGTTTTTATGAGTTTCTGTGTTTGCCAAAGCTGGTTTTTAACAGAATTTTTTTAAAAAGCAAGCTTTATTGAGAAAAGTGCCTCTAAAATACGTATTTGATAGTTAATTGAAGTAATCCTTCTAACTCATTTTTTCTTCATGTTTGTTGATACTTTGAAGTCATTTTTTTTCCTTCCTTCCCCAGTTTTAATGAGTTTTTCTGGTCTTTGAATGTGCATTACCTCCAAATATGTTTTTACTTATGTGGACCTTCAGAAACTTATATTAATTATTAAGCAGTTGAATATATACCACCATTGTAATTTGTATGTGTGCATGTGGTTTGTTTTATTTTCTATATGATTTTAAAGCATGGTGTTTTTCCAGGTTTTCCTATTTTTCAACTCTTATATAGCTTGTTTTTGAATCTAGAAAATAGAGAAATGTGATCACTTACAAAGTGTGACAAAATAAATTCTCTTCTAGCTCTTCTTTTGATTACTCTGCTCCTCTCAGAGTAAATATGTTACTCTCCTTTTTGTCAACTCTTCCATTACTTTAGAAATATAATATAATACAAAGGAACACATGGGCCTAATAGGCAATCTTCTACCCCATCTAAGCCTAGATTCCATGCACTTAAAGAAATGTTTTTGTAAAGACAGCTGCTCTTTTCTAAAGGAGTTTCATGTAGAGACATCCAGAATGTTCCTGTGCACTGGACAGGCTTTGTTCTCTCTGATTCCATGGCAGTCCAGGCTCTCACTCTTGCACCAGCCCAGGAATCCACTGGCTGTCCCCTTGAGTCAGTTTTACTTCTCAACACAGCTCCTTAATGACAGTAACAAAACAAAAATAACAAGAATAAAATGATTATGCCAAGAGCTAAATATATACCAAGTGTTGATTTTTGTTCTTTAGCTTATTTAATTCTTGTAACAATCTAACGGGGTAAGTGGAACTGTAAACCTTCTAAACATGGAGGAATAAAGCTTGAAAGGCTAGGTGATGCCTTCAAGGTTATATGGCCAGTAAATAACAGAGCCAAGACTCAAAACTAAACCCAGGACTGGTTCCTTTCAAAGACTCTGCTCTATTAAGAGCGAATGGTGCTTAATCACCATTTTTAGCCTCAGGCTTGGTAATTTTTAATTACTTATATATTTTAATGACAGAAAGTTTGGGAATTTGTTCCTTGATTTCAAAATAAAATATAGCTAATTGTAGCTAACAAGGATTAGGCCCTTCTACACCGCTAGGCAATAATTTTATTTTGTATTTCTTTTACAGGCTTTATTCAATTTAAATCATACAACAACTTTTAAGTTATATCTTTTATTCAAAAAATACAGTTGAGGAAACTGAGCCTGAAAGACGTTAAGTCTCTGTGCAGAAGCATTCAGCTAATAAATCTGTTGTTCGAACTTAGGCTTGTTTGTTGTCAGCAAGTGAGTATTTTTGTGTTTCTGCACGTTAAGGCATTTTGAGCAAAGACAATGGAACTTTGGTTAAAAGAGAAGTCTGCCAAAGAAAGAAAAGATGACTGAACAGAGTGAGAGACTTTCAGAGAGAATGAATGATTTATTTCTAAATGTGTTTTGCTCTTAAAGTGGGATGAAACATGAATTTATGAAGCCATTTGTTCCCATTAGGAAGCAACGATTTCTTTACTTCTCTTGTTTCCTGGTACCTATATAATCCTCCAGTGATGCGCTGTTTCCTGACAAAGCTTTGTATAATCCTTCAACCTACAAATTTTCTACACCCCCCCCACCCTGGAAGATTTGTATCAGGGCATTCTAACACTGCACCACATCCCTAACCCTTTTGAATGTGAGACAGAGTCTCATTAAGTTACCCAAGTTGGCCTTAATGTGGCCATCCTCCTGTCTCAGCCTCCCCAGTGGCTGGAATTTCAGATGTACACAGTTTTATTTAGCTCTACTATTTCTTAGATACTTTCTTGATTCTCATCTTACTATCTCAGGAGAATGGGTGTTTCTACATGTAACACTGAAAATTTTATTCTTAATTTTCTTTCATTCTTTTCTACCTAATTTATGCAAGTTTTCAGTCAACCCAAATCTAATATCCTGTAAAAAAAAAAAAAAACACCATTCTTCCCCACAATTTTGTTTTTAAAGCCCATTTTTGTACTGCATGAGATTTTTCCTCACATTATTTATTACTGTACTATATTTCATTGACCTTTCTGCATACCAGCTCTGGGGGTTATCAGCTCCTGAAAACAGGGCACAATGTTGATTCTTCCCTAGCAGCGACAGGACTTAGAAGCAGATGGGGATTTGAGATAAGAAATGGGCGGCAGAGGGGCTGTGGAAATTGGCAGTACTTGTTAATTACAAAATCCCAGGGAAATACCAAATAATTCTCAGCATCCCGCATTAGAATTTCTCATAAACTCCACAGAAGGTGGGTGGCATGAAAGAGAAGGGGTGCCATGGGCAGCAGCTGGGAGACTGCACAGGGCCCGCCTGTGCCTGCTGGACAAGAGTGGACTTTTATTTCTGCTTTCCTCTTTTGTTTGGCCCAGTTGTCTCTGTGGAACCAGTTTCTTGCTTATTCTCTCGCCCCTCGCTTTTCATATAAGCTTCTGGTACCATTTTTGGCTTGTTTTGTTTAATTCTTCTTGAAAGCACAAAGAACCTGGGATGTGGTTAATTTCTAGAGGAACTACCTGATAACAGACTCATAAAAGCCCACAATGCTTCTTCTAGACTCAGATTTTCTAGAACCTCTACTATTTCTCCACTAAAGTTCTCATTAAAGTCTTTATTTATTCTATTCTGTGATGTGATTGAAATGGAAAAAAGCAGAATTCTGTTTATTTGATCATTTGATTTGTAATTGCTGAAAATTTCTGCTATAAGTTAATGGTCTGTCAGCACTATGGACAATGACCTTATTTACTGCATTATAGTAAATAAAGACTTTGTACCCAGAATATTTTTATTTCACAATTTTCAATATAATTTCTCTTGTCAATACTAATACAACTAATACAAATTTTTATGCTTGCATTTCTGTAGGTTCTAGATCATAAAAATGTCTTTGAACAAAAAGACTTTTTGGAGTGAATTATTTTTATATTTTCTATCTACAAGTTTTAAAAACAGAACAATCAGTATTTTAATTTTTTGTTTTGTTTTTGAGACAGAATCTCACTATGTAGTTCAGCACAGCTTTGAACTCAGTATGTAGTGTAGGCTGGCCTTGAACTTACAACCATTCTCATGCCTCAGTCTCTCTGAGTGCTATGATTACAGGTATGCACCATCACGCCTGGACAGTATTTCAAACAATATCTTTTGATGTGTTTCAAAGATTTGTTTTAAGTACTATTTTTAATGTATTGATCATTATTTCATGCTATTACTAGGTTTTCTTCATCTACTTTCAATTCTGTTTTAATTTCTTTCCCCAAAATAACACTTTGATTTTTTTATAATTAATTCTTCATTTCAATCACTTTATCTATTATTTCATTTTTAATGATTTCATCAGGAAAGTTAAACTTTATAAATATGGTTACTCTAGTTTTGAGCATATCACCTGTGAAGTTCTGTCCAGATATTTAGTATGTTACATTATCTACTTTTTTAACTTCCAAAATTTTTAAACTATGGGTTTTTTTGTAGTACTGGTACCGTGATTGACCTTATTAATGCTGCTGATTTGTGCTTTACTGGTGATTGGCGCTTTGTTATTTCTAATACTATTCAAAGATTGAAAAATTTTTAAATATATATGCTCCAATATCCCCTTTATGTATATGTTTAAAGTACAGCATAACATTGAAATCAAAAGAATCATATGCTTTTTATTTTAGAATCAAGACCAACTAACAATATATCTATCCCCCCACCGGAACTCAATATTGTATGCCATTATTTCTTTATCCTTGTGAAATGATAGAAATTTAGAATGTTCCTTTCAAGAAAATACCTTTCACACCTTTCTAAAATAAAAATATAATGATTTTTATTAATCAAGGCACAATGAAATTTAGCAACAATTCAAGGCAGTGTGAGATGACTATCAGATTAAGTCTGATACTCAGAAGGCAAATTCATAAATAAGTAAGAGATGTCTGTATATCAAGATATTCAGATATATGTGATTGTGTGTGTGTGTGTGTGCGTTATATGCGTGTGCATTTTATGAGCCAAAACTCTGAATGTTAGAAGTAAACATTGTATGGTTAGATGTTGAATATAAGCTAATTATAAGAAACAGAGATAGAAAAAAATAGAACAACAGTTTTTTTTTTTTGACAAGGACAAGCACTGATAGAAGTGGTATGCAATTGTTTGTCACTATAGCACACAGACACTAAATCTTGTTACAGAAAGAGACCTCCCTTTTACTGGGAAAAATACAAATTGCTTGCCTTTTAATAGATAAGAAATTTTCAATGAAGATGATTATATGATACACAGAGAGGTGAGACTGATGAAATGGGTTATTAGAAAGCTACATTTCATCCAGCCTAGTGGGAGTGGTTTCCAAGAAGAGTCATTTTGAAGGTCAGAAGATTGAAGGATAGGAATCTTACGAAGGGTAAATGGTGGGAATGTGTACAGAATGAAGTTTAGAAAGGTAAAAATCAATCTTTTGTTTGCTCTTTCATCTAGAAAAAACACAGCTTTGAACTGGTCAACTAAATTTGTGTATAACATTACCATCTTTCATTAGTTATGTCTTAGCTCAGTTTTGTTTTTTCTTGTGTCATTTATGGTAAAATTCAGGAGTTTGGTTCAAGAATGTTCAGATAATAAGAAGTTTAAAAGTAAGTGAAGGCAATATAAATTGTGTGTGTGTGTGTGTGTCTGTGTCTGTGTTTGTGTGTATGTTTGTGTTCTGTGTGGGGTATGCTATGTAATGAGAATAGTCTGAATTCAACATACCAAAGCTTAGTCTTAGGTTATATTTCCCAAGGGCAAATGTGATTTTAAACAAGATTAATTGCTCTGATCTTCAGTGTTCACCACTGTAAAATGTGAAAGATTTCTTTACATTAATATATTTTAAAGGTCTTATGACTTCATATATGGAAAGGATATGGTACAGAGTTTAGTAAATACTAGGTGTTCAGCAAATATCATTTATTATTATCACATAGTCTTATCTTTTTAAGTCATAACAAGATACAATAATTCTTTATATTACCAATTCTTTATGATTTTTATGGTGATAGTACTCACCAGTTGTGGAAATCAAATATCTCCTTTTAGCACCCTTATATGTTATTCTTAGTAAAATCTTAAATCCTGTTGTGTATCTCTCAGGTCTCCTCAAGTTTCTTTTATATCTTACCTTATGTCCTGGGCAGCCATCACAATACTCATTTAGGAGTTCAGAGGCTAGTGGTCACATTGCAGATCTCTTGACATTATAAACACAGTCAAATAAAACAAGCAGGAAAATATTTTACATGAATTCTCCAAACAGAGAGGGTGATCAAGTTCACCGACATGTTTACCAAGCCCACCAGCCACTCTAACTTATTCAGAAAGAACTACTTTTGAAGGAACTAAACACTGTTTCTGATGGTCAATTGGAAGTAAAACAACATGCAGTCTCACTCATCAGTGTTACTACTTCGTGGATCTGTTTCCCATCAGTGAAGTTTGGCATTTAATCAGTGTGGGGTGCATCATTTCTAAATGTGTATACGTCATTGGAGGCAACAAAAATCATTACAATTTGGCTCCTAGCATAATGACAAGGTGCCTGAATGGGGATGGAAGTTGTAAAGCTTTATAAAACTGTTAAATTTGGTGTGTGGGAGGAAGAAATTATTTGTAAGGCCCATAAATGTCTTCAGCCAAAATATCTATTCGATGCTCAGTGGTGCTAATGAGCTGCTCTAAAAATCCAGGTCACTAAAATATATGTCCTCACCCCTTGCTGTGTAAGTGAACATTACAAAGAACTGCTAGTTTTCTGTGTTATTCCCTATGAAAGAAAAATAAAAAACTTTAGCGCTACAAATTTAAAGCCTACACTACATGTTAAAAAAGGATATTATTTTGAGAAATTATAATTGCAAAAGCAAGAATTTCACTTGAGATTGGCACTGATTTTTCTAAAGTATTTTCTAGTTATCGAAACATGATGAATTCAAAATATGAAGTCTTAAAGAAGTACTATTTTAAAATGTTAATTCTAACTTTAAATAGAAAAAGTTCATATATCAATAAATATGAGGAAAAATAATGGTAAACAATACGATAATTTAGGCAAATTGATGAATTGAAAGACCAACATCATATTTATACCTATCTCCATATCTCCATATGTATGTCAGTGTCCACATATGTTTATCCATTAGAAAAGAAACAATGAAAATCAGCATATCAATAATGAGCATCCTGTAAATGAATATAAAATAGTCAAACAAAAAGGAAAAATGGAAGAGAAATCCCCTATTACCACAAAGGAAGTATAGTGTACCCCCAGCTCAGAATCTGTGGCCTCGGTCTGTTTTTCCTTAGAAACTACCTAATAATTGCTTGCAGAAACTCCTGCAATTTCATGGAAACCGCAAATATCCTCCGCAACTGTTTTATTGGTGGGAGATTTGCAAGCAGCCAACCTGAGAACATTATTTAGTCCTTCTTGATGCTGATTGACTGCTGCCTGCAACCCATCTCTAGCGGGATGCACTAGCATCAGCATCATAACAGGTTGTCGTAGGTCGTGTGCGTAGTTATCTTGAATGTTCTGGGTTTTATTCTTTTTAAAACCCCAGCATCCCTAAGGTGATGTCAAAACAGCTTGCACCTTCTAAAGCTTTATTAGCACAGTATCTGATTAAATTAAATTACATAACTGTGGAAGACAGCATATTTAGGGTTTAAGCTACAAAAATAGGCATTTATAGATGTTTCTCTGATCATTTTAGAAATTCACAGTTTTTCACAGTTCGTGGGTTCTCTAAGATTGCACTCCTCTGAATTTTGGGGGTCCACTGCAGTGCAGTCATTAACTTTAATGTGTTGCATTGAAAAGCCTTTGTTCCAAGTTGTGACATTAGTGAAAAGGTTGTTGATATACAGCTTGGTGATTTGAGATTGTATTTAGAAGTGTTGGCTCTTAGATCATATTCTGTATTTTCTTGGAAACATTAAATCCACCAATCTACCTCCATTAGTAAATCAGCACTATTGCAACTGCAAATCACTCAGCTACTACTACTATAAGTGATAAAGATATTGTAGGCTGTGTTCTTGTAAACTGCTAGGAAATGGATCCAGATTTCATAGAGGATGGTTGAGTCAATCAGTCTTCATCAGTACCAGAGTCTCAGCATATATTAAAAAAAACTGAGCCCAACCTGTTAATTAACAATAAAGAAATTTTAGAAATTTATTTTCATGTTTCTATTAAAACTGGGAGTAGTTGCAAATGAGGATATTTTTGCAAATGGTTTGGCTTTCACTAAATTTTGAACTAGAAAGTCTTCCTATGAGTTGGGATGTGAGTCTTTTGAATTAAGGGAGCACAGTTGAAAGTAATGTGAGTCCACTTTGAAAATTGCCTAAATCTTTAAAAATGGTCTTAGGTTTCAGTAACTGCCTTATTTTATCCTTGACCTAACTAGTTGACAGAAATATAATCGTTTGGACAACAGTTTACACTGTGAACATTACCTGTCCTGAAAATTTAATCTATTCTACTCAAAAGTATTGAGTACTACTTGCCAAGAACTATGGCTTCTTTGTTCTAAGCTTACCCCCACTACAAAAGAGTGAGAGATGTATTCCTTGTCCTCTTGGAGATTGTAGGGCAAAGATGAATGAAACAAAGTATAACATAGTGGTGTTTCTAGTATGATACAGAAAGTATGAATTAGGCATTCAGGCAAGACTTATGGCAGGAAAACTTTCTAAGGTGAAAGCCAGAGGTCAAGTTGAAATTAGTCACATGAACATGAGGGATAAAGATCTTATTAGGGAGAATAAAGAAAAATAGATCTAGGGGGTGTGTGGTAATTCCAGGGGCTGGAAAAAGATCTCTGTGGTTAGGGTTGAATTTGGTGGGGAAGAAGAAACAGAGATCAAGTGACAAAGATAATCTCTGATCATAAAAACACACAGTTAGCTCAAAGAGTTTGAAATATTGCAAGAACAGTAAATCTCTTACAGCACAGTTATAGAAAGATAACACTGCAATCTAGAAAATAAGCTGGAAGGAAATAGAGTGTATAACCCAGAAAGTCGGGGAACACTGAGGTTTAGGCAAAACATGATGACATGTGACAGCAGGGTTGAAGATGGGTGTGGGAGGTGATGGTGATTGTGGTCAATAATGTGCACAGGTCACCAGTTTGGGCAGTAGACTAGAATCTGGTGCTATTTCCTGACTTAGAGGTTGCAGTAAGAGATAAACTAAAGGGAGATTATAGCGGGCCTACATTTAAAAAATTTATCTTGAAATGTCGGTAGAATATAAGGGTTATATGCAGTTAAATATAGGGATGTGGAGTTTAGGAGAAAATCTAGGGCTGTCATTGTACACTTGGGAGTTTTCAGAATGTACATGGCTATCTAAGCCACAGGATTTCTGGAATGGTCTGGAAATCAGAGAGCAGTGAGAAGAAAATGCCAAACAGGAACACGGACGCCTCTCTCTGTGACTCACACTCCTTGTGTTGAATTCCTCTCCCATATGGCTGGTGGGAAGATTCACAAATGGTAACGCATACACAATGCTTTAAATTATTTAGAAGCAAAGGTTAAAAATATATGGAAAGGAGAAAGCTTAAATCATAAGAACCTGGATTGAGCAGATAAAAGAAACTGGTTTGAGGATTTTTTTTCTAATGAGGACTTTGTTGAACTTGTGTGTCCTAGCCCATCAAAACAGTTTACAAGCATGAGAGAATAATCTTGCTTCTCTGTCACTGATTGATCTCTAACGCAGCCTTCATGATCCTCAATAAGCAAAAGGCATGATTTTCAGGGTTTATTATTTTTTGACTTACAAATTGAATAAGAACAATAAAAAATCTCCTGTAAGGTCTCATGTAGTGCTCATTCACATATTTTTTCTGTAATTTTAAAGAAAGTTTTTACATATTTTATTACAGAGTTAAACAAACACCATAACAAATATTTTCAAGTGGCTTCACTGAGTTTTAGTTTTGGAATAGTCTTTCTCTTATTATGATAATTTGCCGGTTTATACAAAATGTGCCAAGCATCCTGTAGATTTTGAAAAGCTTAGAAGTCTTACATTTTTAGGAAATAAGTACTTAATAAATTGACGTGTGCATTATCAGTGGGAAACTTGCCATACAAAGGATCTTAGTCCTTCCTGACATAGTGAAAAAACTCAGTTCCAGTATAATTTATATATTTTATTTGTGGAAGTTATGTTAGATATGGTTGCCACATAGGTATTAGCAAATGTTACCAAAGATTTCGGTTAAGCTAAAACCTTTAGCAATCAACTCTAAGTGAATTTGTCTTGCCGATGGGAAAGCTTTATCCTGCCAATCAAGCCAGGGGAAGGCAGTGATCAGGGCTTGGTCTAAATTGAAGTAAAGATCTTTTGGAAGTCTCCATTATTACATTCTTTCAGTAACTTTTTGTTCTTTTTGTTTGTATGATGTAACATTTCTTATTTCTAAACAGAGTAGTCTCTTTGCCTCTGGTTCTACTCTTCTTTTAAAAGAAAAAAAATAACCTTCTTATTAGTTCTAGCACATGAAAAGATGAAAGTGTCAGAGAAATCGTAAAGCATATAATAGGCAATGATATTGTGCCTTTTTTCTGGGGTTAAAGACAAAAATTGCCTCAGGCAAGTCTCTTGACATGTCATTCATTAGCCTGTGACCCAGCAGGGGTCCCTTGACATTTGCTAGGACCTTCTCACTCATGCTAGCCCTCCATTCAGCTTGTCATGGGGACAACTAGTGACACCCAACTCCCACCTCGGAGATTCCAGTGAGTTGAAAATATAATACCCTACTATCAAAATGAGGTTTCAGGGACAGTAGAGGAAATTTCATAGAAAATAAATTTAAGTCTATCATAATAACAGCCCTTGATTCATTTTGGTCTCCTTTATTGTTAAAAGAAGGTTAAAACTTTTGTTTTATCTGTTTTTTTTTTAAATACAGTAATTTGGTTTGAAATACTTATTTTTGTTGGAGTAAAAGTAGGTGTTAGAGAAGAAATTAAATATAATTCATAAGGAATTGAGTGACTACAGGAACTTGTCCATGGATAACTTTTAGCAGTGTTGTGAATGTTCTCGGTAAAAGAAGGTATTTTCCTAAAGACTATAGGGTGTTTTGCTTTCCAATCATTAGAACATTTTCTTTGTCAACATTCACTCTATTATCCTGTCTTAATTAGATGTGGAGATAAAGACTTTGAATATAAATAGAAAAATAAAGTAGAAATAAAATATGGGTGTGCAAGAGGTGGTTTTTGTAAAAGGTCAAATGAATGAAGACTTTTGACATTAAGGCGGATGTAACAAAAATGAAGAAGAAGCAGGGAGTCTGTGTCAGAATTTGAAGGTAGATTTATAGCATTACACCGTGCATGTCCCTTACCCAGCCAGTGTGTCTTTGTGGGGAAGATTGTGCTCATGTATTTTACAGGGATGGCGAGTTATCCCTGGAAAATATTAGGCATATTTTTAATTTCACATATGAAGTGGTTCTGATGGAATGCTTTAATTCTGAAAGCATCTGTTCATTTACTTTAGTTTTAAAACAATGGGGAGGTATCTCCTCTGACGTTTCACATTTTCATATCAGAGTCCTGGCCATCAGCAGGAGAGGGATCTTTCAAATCCATCATCGTCCCAAATCTACTATCATAGTCCTTGCTTGAAACATTTAAGTAGTGTATCCTTTCCGGTAAAACTCAATCTTGCTCTAGTTCAAGATCTTTTACATTTTATTAATTTTACTCCTTCCTCTTTGTAAGTTGTAATCTTGTATTCTTTCTTTTTAATCACACAAAGTCATTCACATTTCCTAAACCCATGTTCTCCTTTTACCTGAAATGCTCTTCTACTTCTAGGTGTAAGTTTTCCTAATAATTCAATAGTATTCCTTTCTCTGTGAAGCCTTATCTGACCCTTTAACCAAAGGAGATAGCTCTTCCATGAACTCCTGTCATAAGACTTTCACAATATAAGGCATCAGATTTCTTTCAGTTTTTTTTACCTCCCTTTTTAATTTTAAATATCCTGAAATCCAGGTTTATGTTCTCATCTTTTACGTCTGCCATATAAAGTAGACTCTGCGTAACTTGGGTACAGAAAAAAATGATGTTATAACAGTGATACTATGGAAGTTAATATTTTGAGTAAGATATTTTTTCATGTTTATAATCAAAGATCGTGGTGTGTATTATTTCTTATGGTTTTGCAAAAGTAAGGACACTCAAGAGTAACAGATTTAATGGAAGAGATTAGATTACAGCTAAGTGCACGTCGTTTAAACTGTTCTAGCCCCAGAGCAAGTATAGAAATGTTACCTCTGTCTTCTTGTCCTAAATGATATTAAGTGGTGCAGAAAACATAGATATAAAAATAATTATTTCTTACTTATCATACATCCTCTAGTTAATATTCTGAAAGATAGAAAACAAATTTGGTAAAACTAACACTGAAAAGGTATATTGATTAAAAAGCATGCTTTGTACTAGTGTTTATAAAAATAGTTGTATTTTTAATATGTGTGTGTGCAAATGCCCATATTTTACCATGGAATGCATTTTTCTACATCAAATCTTACAGGGCTGAGGTAGTCATCTAACTTTTTCTCATCTGTCTAAAGCTCCTTTAATCTTTTTCTTTGAACTTTAGTAGTTAGTTTGAAAAAATTAACATAACGAAGGAATTTTATCGTGACATCAAAGGTGACCAACATTTCACTCACGACCTTGTACTTGTCAGGCAGGTGCTTATGCTACTGAACGAAATCCCAGGCCCTTTTGCTCTTATCTTTATACTACAAAATTTACAGAATAATAGATAGTACTAGGTAAAATTTAGACGCCCTGTAAAATGTTCAATTTTTGGAGTGTCAAAATTATATTAATATAAATGGTAAATCAGTGAAGATATCTGTGTACTTTGTTTTTGTGCAGTATAATTAGATTCTGAATTCTAACCTAATTTGTTAAGCCATGGAATTTTAAATCATAAATTTGAATGAGAGTCATAGGAAATTTTACTTCAATGTACTCTCTATATAAACATGTATGCATATATATATATATATATATATATATATATATATATGAAAAATAACTAACATGTCAAGTGATTTTATTTTTAAATAGAATCATATCAACTCTCTAAATAATTAATTTTATGTGGAGCTAAGATTGCCTGTGTATACACATATGTGTATATATATTTGTATGTATGTATATATATATACATATATATATATGTGTATATATATATATATATATATATATATATATATGTTTAGTAACCCCAGGAAAACAAAATTATTATTTTTGAATTAATACAACATATTTATTATAAAAATTTCAGTGACATTTTAACATTAATATCTTCAAAACACAGAAAATCTGAAAATATGTTTGAGGAAGTTTAGTAAAATCCCTAGTTTTAAATTATAATCAGACTTGTTAAAATTTTCAAAGGTATCCTTCATCCACTGTAGATAACTATATAGGAGCAGAAAGAACAATCTGTATAATGTAATGTATTTTTTTTCTTTTCAATGTACTGTTTTTGTGGCTATTTCTTCATGAATGCAGTCAAGTTTGTCTTTGAGATCCTGATGTAGATAAAACCTTTTCTGCCTCACCTTTGTTAACCTCCCCCAAAAAGCATGCTCTTCAGTTTTAGACCCACATTGATGAACAATTATTACAAAGTCATTAAAGAAAATTTTCCTCTGGTCATCTTACAATTATTTACCGTTTTCCTCCATTTAGTCAGGAAGACTAAATGTAATAATTCTGTAATAATTTAAACTGCATGTAAAGGAAATGAAGAAAATTGTGGATTTTCAGTTTGAAAGTTTGTTTTGTCTCTTGGAATTTCTGCATTCTCATCAAGTTTTAGTGTCGTCTGGTTTCAGGTTGGTTATTTAATATTTCTGGCCACTAGAGAGTTTTCTTACTCTGGGGCCCCGCCCCTTCTGGTTGTGAGCCATGACATCTGCAGTTCTGTTTTTACATCATTCTGGGATGCAATCATTATTCTTTTTCCTTGTTGTATAAGTGCAACCTGCTAACACAGTGATCCAAGTTATTATTCATTTTGTGTACATGTCATTATTCATATAGAAATCATTTATGGCCATTGGGAATGGTATAGATTACTTAGAAATATTTTTCGTTATTTTATTATTGAATAACATATACCCAATTTTAATATCATGGTAATATATCTTATATATGAGCTTGTTACTGCATATTTGTGAATATCTTAATGGAGCTTCAAGCAATAGTATATTATTAAAACTTTCAGAAGTAACTAAAGAAAAATGTTATCTAAAGTTAGAATTCTTTTCTAACCATAAAATAAAATTTGACTCTGTTTTGTTTGAAATACTATCTCAAAATATTTCAAGTTATTAATTATGGATGCCTTCAAGCTACTCCCTTGATAGTACAGTTTGGCAAAACTTCCTTTTGGTTGTTGAAAAGGAATCCCATAACCCTTTCAAGTTGTGGCGGGTGAACGGAAAAGTGAATGTCAGGAATTGAGATTAGGAACACAAAGTGATAACTTCAGAGGGGGTCTGTAGGATATCACAGGATTTTAATCAGTGCTATTAATATGTAATTCTTTTTCCAACTGTAAAGAAATGAACTGAGTCAATGCTAAAATCAATCTTAAAGTACCTTTTGATTTAAAAGTAAAACTTAAGTGGTGAGCTTTTATAACGATGTAGAAGAAAATAAAATACATTTATTAAACAAAGGTCTTAATCTTATATTTTGAAACATTTTACAATTTAAGTCAATACTTAAGTTGTCTTCAAAGTTTGAATTTCATTTTACATCTCTACAAGTTAAGGGGCATTTGTTTTTGCTTCTCTGTAATAACACAAATTGCAAGCATAGTGCAGGTACCAGACATGTGTTAAGGATTTTAGGTTGTCCTGTGTGAAAACTGAGTTAAAAATTGAAGCTATCTTGGTGTCCACATATAATAATGAATTTCTCTCATGAATGAAGTCAATTTGTAGGTTCTGGATGGATAGACTTATGCAGGTCCAGTTTTACTACCGCTTCTCATTCTAATTTCCTCTGCACGTTTTGATTTCAATTTAATTGCTAAAGAAACAGAATCTCTGCTTTAAATCAGAGCTATTTATTATGCTTACCTGTTGTCCCAGAAATGTGGTTTACTTCCTATTACATTCTATGTGTGAGTACCCAAAGTGCTGGTGGTGGAGTGGGAGGACTTAGCACCAGTGAGCTTTAATGTAGACATAATAAGTTGTAAAGAAAATTCAAACGTGCATAACATATTCAAGTGAATGCTAAATTTTGTTTCTTCTTCCTTGTTTGTTTTGGAGAGTTACTGTGAAGTTTGGTGCTTTGAAGACGTTTCTTTTTCCTTTTCTTTGATGCTAACTATCTTACTTAAGTTCAGAGACAATTATGTTGCCGGCCTTCATTTCTTCCTTTGGAGCTAGTTTCCTCTTGATTGTAAATTTGTCACTGGGGAATCCTTTTCTTCCTTTAGGCCAAACAGCTGTTTTTATTTTATTTTTCTTTTCTTTTTCACATTAAGAAGGTCAAGTTCCTTTAGGAGAAAACTTCAGTTCAGTATGTTCTTTTCTTTTTTATCAACATGCACAACATCAAATACAGATTACTTTTGGGCTGAGGGTCTGGATAGTTTATTTACAGTAGCATGGATTTAACTGTTTTCATATTTCCAAATGGTACCACCACTTTCAGTTCTCACACAAAGCATAGTGAGTAGCTTATTGTAATTAATTTATTAAAATCTGAAAATATGGACAATACCTTATTAGCCATGTGTGGTGAGTTGCTAAAAAATAACTTTAACTTTTGTTCCTATTTTGCTGTGCTTTCACATTCTCTTTATGCATACTTGTGTCTGATTAGTAAAATTCATTAAACCAAAGCTTGTTCAGATGATATTTGTGTCTTGGCACCACCTATGTCATTAACATAGTATCCAATATCACTTAATTAAATGACTTATCATATCTCTGCTCTTCAGAATCCATGGGCTGCCTTGGGATGAAATTATGTAAAATATCAGAATTAGTGACTGGCAATGTAAATTCTGTTCAAGTGTAGAGAATGGTCTGAAGATTAGAAAAATAAGTACTAGTTTGCATTTCACTGATGAAAACACACAAAATAGTGGAACTTTAGAAGTTTATCATATCTTTTGGAAAGTAAGCTTAGTGTCAAATTCTAATGATCTTACCTTCTTTATAAAGGGAAATGAGACAAATATAATACCTCTGATAATTAATCCATTTATTCTTCCTTCCTTCACTCTCTCCTTCTCAAGAAATTAGTGTCTAGATTACTTTAATACACTGGGATATGTTTTGCAGAAAGACAAACAGATTCAGTTTTATGTTGGATAGAAAAGCACAGTTTGCATTCCTATAGCTTTATAATCGTACCTCCAGATTTGAATATAGGTAGGCAGAAAAATCAAAAGGTGCATTTGCTGTATGAAAGATCTTATGATCAATTTATTTTTTCTCTTTCTGAAATTCTCTGAGATCTATATTCTTAACAATTGCAAAAGTTTATAGATCAAGAATTGTTAGAAATAATGGAATCCCAGGGACCTATGGATAGTTTATCATGTCCTTTTCTCCACTAACACATAAAATAAGAGAGAACTTGTATGTATAATTGACACCATGTGTTTCACCAAATTGCCAGTAACTTTTAGTAGTTCTAGTTAGATGCAAGGTAAATCAGTAAGGAAAGAACACTTCAAGCCAATGCATTCATTAGATCCCGTATCACAGGTAGCCACAGTTAAGTCAAGTTATTTCAGTAACGATACTGATAGGTCAGGAAAGAGAAATAATTTATCAAGTTGATATGCAGCAGTCTGACTAATTGATCTGAAAGTAATGGGGGCAGGATATTGGAAGAGAGAACATAGGCATATGGAAGCCACTCAAGAGAGTTGCTCTAGTGTAGTCCTTTGTGTAAAAATTTGGCCTTATATAGGACAAAGCTATTACTATAGTAAGAAAGAACTTTTATGCAGGGCGTGGAATCTGGCATTGTGCCTCAAAAGTTAATGAAATATACAAAATAAAGTGAAAGAAAAGAAATCACACGAGGATATGCCATTCTCCAACTGGAATGATTCATATTTCTAGTACTTTTATCTTTCAAAAAACAATATACATACATATGCATATACATACATGAATACACACATATATATTTCTCATGTGAAGAAAAAAAGAATTCACCAGGAATTATGGAAAAATAAAAATAAATAATAAATTCAAAATAGGGAATTATCTTTGTGGAGGTTGATAGAAGCTTATTGAGTAATTAGCTGTCTGTCCTTGATTTCTTAGCTAATCAAAATAGATGCACTAGCAATTGGACATTGCAATATAGTATCAAGTTATTTCTTGATTAAAGAAAGACGCTTAGATTCACACTGGGTATTTTACAACTTCCTCTCAAAATGAATTCATCTGCTCAGTTAGATATGGACAACTGGAGACAGAAATGTTCTTTGAAGAAGTAGGGCCTTCCCAGTTGAAACTGCTAAGCAGAAAGGAAATGCCACAAAATTTACTTGTGAGAGAGCAAATTTCACATTTTTAGGCAAATCTACAAGAGAGCAAAAACAATAGTTCTTTTGCAATATGAGCACAAGTGAACTATGATCTTCCATATTTTATTCCCACCCTTTAGGAGAACAAAGCTTGCTTCAATTCTCTGGATTCCCTTTCAAGTAGGCAAGAATCATAATGGACAGAGTGGGCAGAGGGCATGGAAGATACGATTTCTAAAGTGTTTCAGTGAGATGGTAGCAGAGCTGGTTAACACTCCTGTTTCATGGCACTGCTGAAATATGATGCCTAATGCAGATATATTTGCTTCAATTGTCCTAAAAAAGTTGTGGACCTCAAGTATCCAAGTAACAAGACAAAACAAAACAAAACAAATATCCCAGTTTTTGTATAAAGATAGAAAAAAGTAAAACTGACTTCAAATTTTGTAAAATCCCTGACAATGAACAACACACAGTACAAAGGTTCAAGAACATGGTATTCATCTAAGTAATCTTTCTCATATGAAAGTTGTGAAGAAGTATTTTTAGAGGGGCAAAGTCTCAGAAAACACATTGTGTATTTCGGATAAAAAAGAGAAAAAATTGTTTTGAATAAATTTGTATCTGGAATTACTGAAATGAACAAAAACAAATAAAACTCACTTTAACTATAATGAATATATCATTGATGGTATATTACCTCTTTTCAGAAATATTGAAAAGCTGCCTCTAAATGGGGAAAGACATTGAAAACTAATAAATATGTTTCCACGGAAAATTTCTTTAAATATAATGAATGATTCTAAAGGCTCCCAGTCAAGAATTTTTTATTAGAGCAGATGGGAATCAGAAAATGGGCAAGTCATAGTATGCAGTTCCTTACCACAGGGTAGCAAGGAAAGAAGTTTAATGAGAGAGAAAGTGCTAATTTTTATTGCTTTTATCTGCAAAAAAATACTCATGACTTGTGGCAATGCAAAAGATTTGTGATTTCTTTCCTTTAGATTAACATTTCAGTTCATTTGTGAATGAAATACCTTTGTATAAAGGCAGTAAGCATAACATTGCACAGAATATATCTGTTTCAAAGGGCTCTTACAACATTTATAAAAGTCATGAACTTCTAAAAGACCTCAGATAAGGGTATAAATTTATTTAAAAATTGAAATAATAGTCAAACAATGTAAGGAAACTATAAAAGAATTAGAAAAAGTAAACAGAAACAAAATTATCTAATCAGCTAAATATTGTAACACATTTTTAAATCTTTGATTTCTTTTTGGATGAAATGAAAAGTCAAACAAAATTTCAGAAGAACAATAAAAATTATTAAATGATGGCTATTAGGTTGGGGATTTTGCTCATCGACATAAGCGCCTGCTTTGCAAGGGTGTGGTCATGAGTTTGATCCCCAGTACCAAAAAAAGAAAAAAAAAAAAGGTGGATATGACAAAAATATGGCAGTGAGCAATCATAGCATTCAACTGCAAAGAATGAAACTAAATAAAGAATTAAACTTAGGCACTTCTTTCTGGAAAAAAAAAAAAGCACAAAAGCCAAAACATCAGCACTGAAATATGTTGTGATAGAAATGGAATTTAGACTAGTGTGGAAAAAGAGATTATCCTAAAGTCTCCAAATATCAAAGGTTTATAAAATTGGAAAGCCATTTCTTCCCAGAAAAAGAAAAAGAAAGAGAAAAACCTGGAAAATCTTTGACCTCCAAGCCTAATAGACTTCTCTATTGAACAAAATGAGTCAGTCATGGCAAAGATCAGACTGAGGATATTATATTTTGGATCATGCCCATTACTTTTTTTTTTGACATGGGGTCTAGAAAAGAATTTTAAATTTGATAGTTGGCATAAAGAAATGACTAGAAAGTTAAGAAGCAGAAACCCATTAAGTATTTGTTGGAGGAACAATAAATGTGAACCAGAACAAACATAAAATCAATCAATCAGTCAATCTTTTTTACTGCACAAGAAATGAATAATCTTTGGGCTGAGTAATATTTCATATTTCCTACTATCAGTTTTCCTGTTTCTCTCCAAAGTTTAAGCAGTATTTCTTTTAACTTTTCAGTTGTTTTATCTGTATTAATTCTGTAAATAATTCCTTTTTATCTGTAAAATCAATGAATAACTAATTGGTCCTTGTATTTCTTAGGTCACAGGAACTATTTGTTAGGGAACTATTTCTTAGGTCACAGGAACTATTTGTTCTAAATCTGATAGGAAGAACTGTCCTGCATTTAGAGCCTGTTGGCTCTGAAATGGTACTTTGGCTACCTCCCTTGAGGAATGGTAGGTATGTTCTATACTCTCTGATGGAAAGAAAGGTACAATCTGAAAGTTAGAAAGTTGTGGCAGCTACAATTTAGTTCTTACCAGATATAATTTCCTTTCACCCAGAACATGTGCCTCAACCATTTTCTCCTGACTCTCTTGCATGTTAGCCAGGGGTGTGCCAAAGAAGCACTGTAGATGGAACGTGAGCAGGAAGCCAACATGGTCCCTCACAAGTGGGCTCTCCAAAGGCTTCTGTTTTTCTGCCAGAAAGAGACTGACTGGCTTCATTTGAAACCATGATTTAGAAATGTCAGAGCCACAAGCTAGAAAGAACTTGGGTCCTGGGTTCTTGAATCTGTCTTTAGTGAAGACCCATCACTAACTGCAAACACTTGTTTTGCATGTTATATAGAAAATAAGGTATTTTTCTATTTAAAGCATTGTATCTGGAAGAGTTCCTTCTAATAGAAGCCAGTGTTTTATCAGATGCAGTATACAACATTTTAATTTTTTCCATTATTTATATATATATATATATATATATATATATATATATACACACACACACATGTGTATCTATAGTCTATATAAATAAAGTATTTTATGCTATTCTTAGACCAACTTAGTGTTTCTGCAGAGTGCTGAAAAAAGTACAGAACACTCAAAAATATTTCCTAATTATTGCCAAAAGTTTCTCTGTAAAGGTTGCCAATTTTATAATCTCAAAAAATACGGTGTTTAAAAAAATTAATAGTCTCATTCTCCACTGGTTTGTGGTGAATAACACTTAATTTTATTTTTTATTTTGATATATTGCATTGTCTATAATGAATTCTAATTTGTGTTCTATACATGTAGGTAACACTTTTAAATTATTGTAGTTGTTCATATGTCCCAATATCTATTGCATGATGTTTCTTTTTGTAAAATGCTTTGTTAATTTTTAGCTAGATGTTCTTTCAATGAACTTTACAAGCACATTTTTAAATTCCTTAAAAAATTAAAGAAAATATTACATGAGATGCATTCATTTAATAAATTTTTTTAGGAAATTCAATGTATTTGTAATATTTAGCATTTCCAAGCAGAATGGCAGTTGTACATTTGTTTTAATTGACCACAGTCAAATTTTGTAGTTTTTTCCATGTGTTTCTGTGCATTTGTTATTTAAATTTAAGTCGAAACATTTCATCATTTTTATGGCAAGTATGAATGGAATGCAGGAGATTTAACCTTACAGGGTAAACATATGTTTTAAAAATTAATTGCATTTGGAATCATTTTCTGTTCAGAAGATTTTTCTGTCTTACTTTTTCCATAAGTTTAGGACCAACAGTGACAAAATGTAACGGACTCTTTTAGTCCACCTTTAGCCTGATTAATATTTTTTCAAAATTAAAACTATAGGAATTAATAATTTCATCACATTTTCTCTAGTAATTTACTTCTGCCTACAGCGTCCAGCAATGGATACACCACTGTCAGACAGGTTTTAGAAAAGCAAGCTTGTTCAGCAAATGTGATAAAGATTGAAAATTCTGGGAAATATGCCAAACATGTAATAATTTTAAAAACTGGGATTGTCTAGTCCAAGGAAGGGAAATCTTAATCAACAAAAACAAAATATGTGAAAAGTTATCCTGTAGAAGGAGTAGCTTACTCAGATGTGTGGTGCATGAGAAAAACTAAATTAAAGGGAGCTTTGATAGAAATTCGGATACAAAATTAAATAAACCTTGTAACATCCAGAAATTTCTAAGAGTGAACAAGATTATTTTCTAAAGTACTGGACTCTGGCTAGGATTGGGCAGGCCATCTGTCAGGGACACAGGGTGAGACATGCTGGAACTGGGCCGGGTCCTGGCCTCGATGACCCGCAGGTCCTGTCCAGCTGTGATTCTTTCATTAGGATGTCATGCAGCGAGGTCCTTTTGGCTGGGGAGCCTCACTTTAGCCATAGTGCTGGTGCCAACTATGATTTTATTCTTCTCTTAGATCTGTGCTGTAGAAAGTCTGTGTCCATAGAAAAACTTTCTATTTCTTGCACCTGCAGTTGAAAATTTTGAGTTGCACAATCAGGACTTTCTTTCTAGTATTCAAATGGTTGTGTCAACAGCAAGATAAGTTTCTTTGTGACAACTTATGTCACTCAAAAAAATTTCTTCCCATGTTATGTAGTAATCATTTAAAAATAGTTTTAAGATTTTGGCCCAAAGGAAATACTGATGGTTTTCAATTTCGAGAAGTCCATATTAAAAACTATCAGAATAATAAACATTTGTCCTTTGAGGGCATATCATGTCTAGATATATTAATAGCTTATTTTAAGAGTGATATAATCTGAGGTCATTTCTCCTTTATCTAGGTACTTGAATATAAAAATAAATGTAAGAAAAAATTTTACAGGGGTATTATAACTATTGTAATACCAAGTTTATGTTCCAGGTTGCCACAGAAATAGAATAATGACATATAGAGACTGGACTTTTTGAACTTGGCGTAGGCCTTTGTTATTGCTTATTCCCTTTGTCACAAACTGATTAACTCATCATAGGCTTGCTAAGCTCCAGTGTTTAGGATTCATCGAAGCAATGCTACGCTAATATTGCTTCCTTCTTCCCTCTGAGAAAAGACAACCAGTATAACCATATTTTGGGACATTTTTTTGTGTGCCAGGAAATTTTTCAAATCATTCTCTTGAGGTTCTGAAAGGTGTGGAAACGTTAAGGGATGACACACCCCCTGCCTTGTACTATCACCCTCTCTGAGCTCAGGTGAAAAGGAACTTCCCATGATGCCTTTCTATCCTCTTGCCCATTTTTGCTGTCTTCAATCCACCTTTCAGTGTCTGCCTCTTGATGCTCACTCGTGTGGTTGCTGAATTCCATGGCATCTCCTGAAGAGTTCAGACCAACAACTCCCCCCCGGATGCGTTTCTCTTTTTCATTTATATATAACTTTGAAACTCACTCTACTGCATTCAGTATTCCAGAGGGAGATGTGCTTTCACACATTAAGGAATTGTGACAAGTTTATTGTGACAGGAAAACAAAGTGCCTGAAGTGAGTCAGGAGGAAATGAAGCTGGAGAAGTAAGCTAGTGACACGTTATAAATCATCTTTCATGACCACGCAAAGAAATTTTAGATTCACACATGAGCAGTGAAGGTATCCTGTATACGGAGCTTGCTACCTGTCTAGTCTCTCCTTATAAGGACAAGAATCTTCCTCATGAGCTATTCACCCTCATGGTTAACAGCATCCCAAACCTCCACTTCCAGTATTTTACATTTTTCTTTTGCCAATTTGGTTATTTCACTTTTTCTGCAAACTTTTAAAAAAATTCTTCTGAATTGACAGATAAAAATTGCATGTAGTAATCCCTTGTAATTTATGAATTTTTTTTTCATATCTGGTGTTATGAAATTTTAAAACATATTCCATATTGTAAATTACATAATTTCTTCTTTTTAAAATATTTAGTTGTGCTTTCTTTAGTTGTGTTCAAAGAGTCAGTTGTTCCTTTTATTTACCTATTTCCCTCTTCCCGCTGTTACATGTTCCACTTGATTTGTTTCTGCTTTTATCTTCATTCATTCCTTCTGTGAGATAGATCTTATTTTATTTTTCTGTGTTCTTTCATTTTTCTTTGTTTTTTCTGCATAAAAAATCTAATTTATTTTTCAGTCTTTTTTGTTTTCTAAAACATGTGTTTGAGATAAGCAAATTACTCCATATCTCTTTAGCACTTTTCTGTAGATTTTGAGATGCAGTATACTTCTGAAAAACATTATAATTTTAAAATTTAAAGTTAACTTCAAATTTTTAATTTTTAAATTTGTAACTTTCTAATCCTTTTGAATTGTGTTTCATATGTTTAAGAGAATGAGTTTTATATGTTAAGAGAATGAATATCCTTTGCTTTTAATTTCTAGTCACTCATATTATGGCAATATATTTGAAGAAAGTATGGATCTAGTTTAAGCCACTTCTTAGTTTTGTGATGTTTTATGTGAACTGTCACTTTGAGTTATATTTTCTCCTCTGTTTTCTCCTGCAGCTACTATTACTTGAATATATGAATAGAGTCCACCTTCCCTTTCTTCCATGATGTTTGATTCTGAATCCTTATTTATTTATTTATTTTTAAATTTTATTTAAAGAGAAAAAAAAGAAACAATACAGAATTTCAAAAAAATAAACAGTAAGAAATCACTAGTTGATAAATTACATACTGTCTTCTTAGATATAATTGTTCAACTTACAAAATTAAATCATACAAAGTGGACATTCAAACAGTGAGGCTGCAAGCAGTTCTGTTCAATAATCCAACGATAACTTAGCAACATGGTTGTCAATCCTACACACTTAAGCATGCATGCAGTTAATTCTTTAGAACACTTTCTTTTCCTCCTTTTGCTTTTTAAGTCCATTATGTGTTTAGTTATATCACGTTTCAGCTTGCTCAGTACATTACTGACCTGGTTTGTTGTTATTTACTTATTATTTTTATTTTTTATATTTATTTATTTTTAAAGTAGTAAAATACCACAGAACAAGACAGAACAAAGCCAATTGAGACAGTCTAGTGAAATTTTACAGAACTTCACAGCAGGTTACCAGGATAACAGTAATAGGTACCATATTATAGCTCGTTTTCTTCACAATAGTTGTTCTTTCAATCAGGTATAGTAAAATCAAAGGAAATTCAGGACATTATAGGACTTATCAAGACAGAATATTGAATAGAGCAATACCATTAATCAGAACAAAGTAAAACAGTGATAAAAAATATTTGCCTTCAAAGAGATGGTAGAAGGAAATCCTCCTTATTTGCTATATTGCATATAGTCAACCTTGCAAGAGATGCCCAGATCTCTGGCTCCCATTTACTAACGGGGACGGTGGGGGGGGGGAAGTTTGAATATCAGCCTGCACACCAGTAGGCTCATAGCTGCTTACCAGGGCATCGAGTTGGCTGCTTGGTTTCCCAGCACCCTAAGTTCCAATATGACATGGATCTCAAAAGACCCTGTTGGTTCTTGCCCTGGGGTGGCCGCGGCTTGCCAGGCCACAGCCACTTACCAGGGTGACAAGCTGGTTGCTTGGTTTCCCAGCCTCTGCATCCTTTTTGATTGCATTCTGGGGCAATATATTGACACTACACACATCATGAATTTCCTTGCTCAATCTTTAAATGCCTCCTAATATTAATCCTTTGAGTTCTTCCTTAATTTTAGTAATGATTTTTGTTATTCTAATTAGTTTGATTATTTTTATGGCAATTTTTCTAAAGATGGTAATTTTTTTTCAAGTTTCTTTGTGAATATGGGTGTGTGTGTGTGTGTGTGTGCATGTGATCTATTATCTGTATTTGGGACATAGTAATTCTGTTTATTGTACTTGACTCTTATAGTGTTGGTTTCCTGAAACAATACAGTTCACTTTGTATACAAGTGTCTGTATCAATCAGTTTTGGTAAATTGAACATTTATGCTAGGTTCTGCTTAAAATTGTTTTTCTAGGAGAGTAAGTTTTTCAATAACTGGAACTATGCTACTTCTTTATACATAAACTTGTTTCTTTTCTTTTTTATTAATATGTTTGTAGTATATAATATTTACATTTCTTATGGGGAAGGCAATGTACACAATACATCCTAATTCTTTTATTCCACTCAGCCATCTACTTCTTGATCTCATTTCTTTGTTTTTCTTTTAAACTTCTTTTTAAAAGATGAGATTTCATTGGCAAGGCTGCGGGGAAAAGGGACCACTGCTCCACTGTTGATGGGAATGCAGACTGGTGCAACCATTATGGAAATCCATATGGAGAATTCTCAGAAGACTAGGATTGGAAGCCCCATTCAATCCAGCTATTCCCCTCCTGGGTATTTTCCCAGAAGAACTGAAAAGTTCATATCACAGTGATATAGCTGCACTCATGTTCATGGTGGCACAATTTGTGATAGCTAAATCTTGGAGACAACCAAGATGCCCATTTCCTGCAGAGTGGATGAAAAAGATGTGGTATTTTTATACAATAGAATATTACTCAGCTATAAAAAAGGATGATCTTGAGGCCTTCATAGGTAAACGGAAACAACTTGAGACTATCCTCATTAGTGAAATAAATAAGAATATTTATAAATATCACATTGTGTCTCTAGTATAAAAAGTAAATAAGAACTATAAGTGTAATAAAACAAAAATGTGTAATTGCTATTGTAAAAAAGAGAGGAAAAGAAAGTGCTCTAAGGGATATAACTACATGTATGTTTGAGTGTGTAAAGTAGATGACCATATTGCTGAATCTTTGTTGGATTTTTTAGCAGAACTGTTTGCAGTCTCACCGTTTAAATGTTTACTATATGTCTGTTAATTTTGTAACTTGAACAACTACATCCAAGATGACAGTATGTAATTTATCAACTAGTGATTTCTTAGTGGGTTCTTTTCTTTTTCCTTTTTTTTTTGTATCTTTCTTTTAGAATTCTGTATTGTTGCTACCCTTTCTTCTGTTTTGCTTTTTTTTCTTCTCTTTAAATAAAATTTTAAAATGTGTAATTGTTATTGTAAAAAAGAGGGAATAGGAAGTACTATAAAAGATATAACTGCATGTATATTTAAGTGTGTAAGATTGATAACCATATTTCTAAGTTCTTGTTGGATTGTCGAACAGATCTGTTTGCAGTCTCATTGCTTGAGTGTCCACTTTGTGTGCTTTAATTTTGTAACTTGAACAACTATTTCTAAAAGAACAATATGTAATTTATCAACTAGTGATTTCTTACTGTTTACTTTTTTTTGAAATTCTGTAATATTTCTACCCTTTTTCTGTTTTTTTTTCTCTTTAAATAAAAAAATGAGATTTGGCTAGCATTTTTCTCAAGGTCCAGTTTTGGCTGATATGCTTGTTCAATAAAAAGAAATTATTTCTTGTTTCTGTGTGTGTGCATGCGTGCGTGTGTGTGTGTGTGTGTGTTGTGTGTGCATGGTGGTCATATTTTCTCTAGAGAGGTGATTCTTAGTACCTTACCTTCTTTCTAACCTACTTATAGCAATATACCGATTCCTCATCTCATACAGTCAATTAATGATTTTCTACTCTACATGAAATTTTAGTTCGATTTGGAAAACTCAATGTCAATTTTTGCCTAAGAGAAATTCTGGCATTTGTCATAAAATGGTCAAAATTCTTTAGAATTATGTGTCCAGATGCTAGCCATAATTCACTAATTTTTCCAGCCAACACTACCTCTGACTTTAGATTTACTTTTCCTGCTGTTTTGTGAGTTGGTATTGTTTTCTGGGTCTATCTGCTTTGTACAATCCAAAAATTTTCTACTCTTCTGGTCGTCATTCCAAGATTTCCATTTCTGTAAATATCTATGCCTGTTTTTAATATTTTAAGAACAATAAAAAAGAGTTTTTTTATAGAAGCAGAGGAAAATCATGTGTTTTTAAATCAATATTTGTAAAAGGAATTGAATTTGGTTCATACTGTAGTAGGAAATGCTCCCCAACCAGTATACCTTAGTGTGTTAATTGCCCAGGTATCAGTTTCAGTTATAATTCCGTTGTTTTTGTTTCTTAGAAACAGCTAGTCATTGTGATGCATAGCTATATTGTAAGAATCAGTCAAAGACAGTCAACTACTTCTTCTGGCAGGTCCCATAAAAACCTCTCTCTGAGTTTGCAGGGCCTGATATTTTGTCTGATGATACTGATCAGTGCTCACTGATATAAAATAGATCTGCTTCTAAATTCTGGGTGTCCTTTTGGTATTTCTTCTTGCTGTTGCAAATATTATTTTTACCCTCCAAAGTAAATATTAGTATTCTACCAGTCATGAAAATAAAAAAGTGAAAAAATAAATAAGTATACCATGACCCATAATGATAACTTGAATAAATAAATGTACTATGACCCGTAATGGTAATTTCGACATGTTCTGAGAGTACTTTTTTTTCTGAACACTTCTTAAATGGCTTAAATTACTATGAAGATATTTTACTGCTTGGACTTCTGACAGAAAGGTTTATTACATACTCCACCATAGGAATTGTTCTAAGGTTAATCTTATTTGTTTATTTATTTATTTATTTATTTTTTATTTTTAGGGTAGAAAAGAAATGGAGACTAAGAATGGGGGAAGAGGGAATAAGAATAATAACTCCTGAGACAACAGGGGTCCCAAATGGGTTGTCCTGTAAGGTTAATCTTAATTTCCATAGTCTTCCTTATGAAAGGAATTGGTGAGATATTAGACTGAATACAAATGTACAAATAAGTGACCCTGAGATTGCATCTCTCGATTATCATCTGCTTGTGTTATACTAACGTGGTAGGCTCTCTGAACTTTTATCTTGCCCTTGAATTAGATCAAGCAGTGCCTTTCCAATTTAAGTATGTGTTTTAGTCATTTTCTCATCTCTGGACAGAATACCTGACACGACTAGGAGTGATTTGTTTGGGTGCACAGGTTAATCCAGTCAGCTGGCTCCAAGGCAAAACAGCATAGCAGACCTACACAGTGGAAGACAGATGTTCACATCACGGTGTCAGGAAAAAGCAGAAAGAGAAGGGAGGGTCCAGGAAGTGAGATCCACTTTTCCAGATCACCCCCCGAGGCCCACCTCCAACCAGGCTCCATTTCCTAATGGCACTGGACTACTGATGTCATTAGTGGATGAATCCACTAGTTGAGTATAAATGTCCCATGATCAAATCACGATTGTGAAGCCTAACCTTTAAAGACATGAGACTTTTAGGAGACATCTTAGATCTAAACCATGTCAGTATGGATATAAATCATCCATGTATTGTGTTAACACAGTTTTTATTTGTAGATGTGGAATATAGCTCACTGATCTGGGTTTCTAGGATTCAACTAGGTTTTGCAGGTGTTATTCTGTGGGACATAGTTTGTGTAGCAAAGATCTTAGAACTGAAATGTAGCTCTTCTGTTTTCAAAGCAAAATAATCTCAAGAAATCCATATGGCTGTTAGTGAAGTAAAATTAATGGCATGTCTTGGATCATAGTTTTATTGACACTAATATCCTATTATAGTTTTGTTTCCTATTTCTTTAAGATGACCTACCTAGATCTTTGTACTATGTAACAAAGCACAATGTGCAGAACCCCTCTTCCCATAATTCTATTGTTAAAAGGAGGGTCAGGTCATTGCAGCTCTTTTCTATCAAGTAGTTATATGAAAACGGTAACTTTATTGTTTATTGAGTTCTTGTTTTCAAGGCCTCTCCATAAAAATGATTGTAAGTTACTTTCTATTTGTCAAGCAGCTTCTTCTCACTAAGTGACAAAATTTCCTTACCTTAAAATATCTATTTTCTCATAAAAGTTCTGGTGTGTAAACTGACAAGATACTTGTTCTCCTTTTAAAAAATCATTTATGCCCAGGTAACAACAAAAAAATAAGAACTTTTCCCTATACAATACCACTAAAAATCATAATTTGGATTTTGCATGCTAATTTCTATATTGATAAATATTCTTAAGTGATTTTCAGGCTTACATTTTTAATTGAGAAATATGTTGTATTCCTTGTTTTGCAGCAATTGTGTATTTTTACTTGGGAAATATTATAGCTTCAGTGTTATGTTTTACATATAGTAATATTCATATTGTAGTTTGGATTGAATGTTTAAAATTTCAGTTTAGTAAATATTTTCTAATGATACTTTACTGCCTCCAAGGGACACAATGAAAACTAGTAATTGCCTTGTAAGTTGTGCAATAAATAAATAACTTTAAAAAATATTTCCTAATTCTGCAAGTTATAGGAAAAAAGGTAAAGCACATTGTATGATGATTAATTGCTTCTACCAAGTATGTGTGTGTGTGTGTGTGTGTGTGTGTGTGTGTGTGAGAGAGAGAGAGAGAGAGAGAGAGAGTTAAAAACATGAAGTCTGGTGATCTGTACATAAGCAGAACTCCTGAAATAATTGTTCCTAAGTAATATATGCTGATTAAAATGATGAAACAAAATTTTAAATCCAACCTTCAGTTTGCAGACACTTACAGTGTTGTAATAAAAACTAGACAGAGGTTTCCAAGTTCTTAGCTCATCAAAGGAGACAGAATGATAAATAGCACACACAAAAATTATTCTAAATAATAATATGAAATAAAAGAGAAAGAGACAACAGATTTTTATGGGGCAGTGGAGAGATAAACTTAATAAATACAGCAAAGTTCTTCCATCCTTTCAAGTCCAGATTCTTCAAAACCAACATAAAGTGTTGTCCAGTCTCACATCTTGTAGCTACTCATTTAAGAACACAGGCAAGTGGTGTTAAGAAAGTCATTTAGTTGTATAATGTTGTTTTTCACATTTTCCCTTTTATGTGATAGCCCCAAGAAACTATTAATAATCTCCTTTCCTGTCAAAATATCATTAGAATGGATAATATCCTAACCTTGGTCAGAATAGGAAGATAAATAATAGAAATGTATCTTTCATTATTAACTCTTATCAGAGAATACTTTGCACTGATTTGGAGTAGAAGTCATTTTCTACAGAGCAAGAATGGACAATCTATACCAAACTAAAAAACAAGGCAAAGGGAAAGTACTGTAGCGTGTTTCAAGGGAGCATAGGGACACTGAAATGTGCCTTTAACAAAGGAGTCCTTGGTCAAGATTTCTGATTCTTCAACTCATTCTCTTAAAAGCTTGGAGCAAATGCTTCTAGTGGGAGCAAGTGAAATATGTGTTCAATAGAGATAAGTGTAAATAGAAGCATCTCTGGAAGCATACTCCCAAACTTTAATTTTTTTCTGGTTAAACATCTGTTCTTGCCTTTCAATCAGGAAAGCTAATATCACAGGAAGTAAAGGCTATTTCCTAGACTGGTATTTTGCCCAATACCACATCCTGAGGTGCTGAGAAGAAAAAGAACCAATGCTGGCTGTTAGGAGTCTGTTTCCATGATTTTTATGATCCAAAGTAGGAAATTGTGGCTGTAAAAGCTACATGCAGACTAGAGTTTCCAAAAGCTTTTTTAGAAAAATCACAGAATCTGAAAAGAAATTGGTATAAGGAGTAAAATTACTTTGTAATGGGAAGGGAAAGTACGATTATTCAGTTTTTCATTTTGTAAGTAAGTGTATACGTAATTCTGGGCAAACAGGTCTTTTTCTGGATTATTTGTGACATTTTCCTTCTCTAGTGGAGTCAAATGTTAGCATCCATGGAAGATTGGTACCACATCCTATAGTGATAAACAAACTCTAAGAGTGTTCAAACCATCATGCAAAATGATGGGTATTTGAATATAACCTATATACTTTTTTCTGTATGCTTTAAGTCATCTATGGCTTCTAATATCTAACACAATATAAATACTCTATAAATAGTTTTTATAAATAATTTTTATAATGTATGGATGTTTTATATGTGCTACTTTCATTACTGTATTTTTTTCAAATATTTTAGATTCACAGATAGCTGAATCCATAGATATAAAAGCCTGAAAATAAAGGGCTAACTGTATTAATTCCCATATAAAAGTATAAACTTATTTTTTCCTCTCCTTTTATGCATATATTCAAAATCTTGAAGCTGTATTTGATATTTCTCTCTGACATTTTAATTTTGATTCTTTATCATTCTTCCAGGCTTCTTGTAGTTTTAATTTTTATTTAAAGAGGGAAAAAAAGAGCATGTAAGGGGTAGAGAAAATACAGAACTTCAGAAAAAAGATAAACAATAAGAAATCACTAGTTGACAAATCACACACTGTCCTCCTAGAAATAGCCGTTCAAGCCACAAAATCAAAGCATACAAAGTAGACAGCCAAACAGCGAGAGCACACACAGCTATGCATACATGAGTCTCTACATGTATTTCTATTCTTTCTGTATTAGAGGGAAAAACAAAACATAGCAAGACAAAACAAAACAAATTCCTATAAAAACATGAAACCAAAAAGTCATATAAAACCACAGTACAAGGTGATCTACAATGATTGCTGTGTTGTTTCTTATCTTCAATAGAACTGCCTATATCATCAAGCATAAATGAATATAGCAGTATAATTGAATATAGCAGTACATAACAATATTAGTAAAAATAAAACATTGTAGACAGTATAAAACTTCAAAGGCAGGTAACAATCAAACCAGAATGGACACTCTAGTGAATCTTGTCATCTTAAGTGCAGTTGCCTATACTCTCAGACTTGACACTATCAATCATAACAGCTTTGAATAAAATCTATCATTACAAAACCAGAATCCAACAAACCAGATTCAATTACAATCAGTCATGGTAAAGCAGTGTAGGTTTTACAGAGGTTTAGATTGACTTAATAGGAAATTAAGGATGATTACCATACTATATCCTGTTAATTTAGTGATTACTGTCTGTACCCTCAAATCTAGTACAGGTAGAATGACTGGAACAGAATATAATACATCTAAGCAGAGTGGTGTGAGTAATGTGGGTTTTAAATCCTGGAGCACTGTTAACAATATAGTGTATCAAGGCCATTTATGTTAGAGATTCTAGTTATCCTTCTCTGCCTCATTTCGGCTATGCTATTTTTCTGCCTGTTTGCCTAGTTTTCTCCTTCATTCTACTGCCTGTCCCACTCATTGAGGCCTTTCTGCCACTGTTCCTAAAATCCTGGTATTTTTTTCTCTCTCTCTAGAATGTCCTTCAGTATTGTCTGTAGTGTTGGATTGGTGGTCACAAACTCCCCTAGTTCCTCTTTGTCATGGAAGCATCTTGTTTCTTCATTAATTTCTAGTGACAGTTTTGCAGGGTACATCAATCTGGGCTGGAGGTTATTTTCTTTTAGGGCTTGGAAGACTGTGCTCCAAGCTCTTCTTGATCTGATGGTTTGTGTTGAGAAGTCAGCCGTGATTCTGATGGGCTTACCTGTATAGGTAATCTGTTTCTTTTTTCTGACGGCTTTTAATATTCTGTTTTTACATTGAATTTCTGGTACCTTGATTATTATATGTCTGGGTGTAGCTCTGCTTTGGTTGTAGGTAGCTGGAGTTCAGTATGCTTCACATATCCGAATGTCATTTTCTTTGCCCATGCTTGGGAAGTTTTCCTAAATTATTTCTGTGAATAGTCTTTGTAATTCACCTGTATGTATTCCTACTTCTTCATTCACACTTCTCACTCTTAAATTGTAGATTCTTTTGTCATCTTCTAGCCTTTGTATAATCACTGCCTGTTTCCCTGTTATTCCCAAGATATCTTTCCCTTCACTATCACACATTGCAAACCTGTCTTCAAGCCCCGATAGTCTATCCCCAGTTTCCTCTAAGGCATTTTGCCAGCTTTCAATGGAGTTTCCAATTTCCTGGTAGTCTCCTTGAATCTGCCTCATGTATTCTATACTTTCTTCATATTTTCCATTGAATGTTTCTCTCCATTTTTTGTGTTCCTCCCTTCTTCCATCTGTATCCTCCTGAGAGATGCTCCCTGAGAGCATTTCTTTTATTACTCTACTCACATCCCGCTTTACCTGATTTAATATTTCAGCTTTGAGCTTGTCTACAAGGTCCTAAAGATATCTTTTAATGTTCATTGAAGCCATGTCTGATGTTGCATGTTTGCCGCCCTCAGTCTCCCCTGTTTTTTCCTCTCCTGGATCAAGGCTTTCAGGGTTCTGGGCTGGGGGCCTCCTCCAGCCTCTCTCTTCTGTCATGGTCCTGGCTTCCTCCACAGAGGTTTCAGTGCAGGTCCCAGCCCCCTTCCCTGTTGGCCACGTTTCCTCTGAAGCATGCTGGTAAGGGACCTTGGCCCTCTCCTGACTGCTCTTATCACTGAGGTGCAAGCAGTGGCTGCCTATGCCTGCCCCTCCCCACTGGGCCAACCAAACTGCAGAGGCCTTCCCCCAGTTAGTGCTTGCTAGGTGCAGGGAATCGATTTGGGATGGCTCATTGGGTCCCGACCAGGGGTGCCACCCAGTCCAAGCAAATCCCATGAATCTGCTTTGGGGAGGGAGGAACCAACTGAAGTCACTATTGGTCCTAGTTCAGGCTCCTCCTGCCAGATTCCAACATGTTGCCCATTTGATTGTGCCCTTCCTGTTGGGGGGGGGTCTCATTCCCAGCACGGACCATGGATTAATGAAGGTCCCTTTGCTGGCTCCACTCTCCATTGGGCTCACCAACCCCCAACTTCAGAGCTGCTGTGCTTCCTGTGAGTGGTGGTGGGAACGAGTTTGGGTGGCTCTGCCAGCTGCCACAGATTCAGGCCTTTGCAAACTTGGCAGGTCACTGTGAATGAAAATGCTGTGTCCTGTAATTTCTAGCTGTTTCAGTGTAGTCCCAATGTATTTGATGAGCTTTTTTACATTTTAATGTCTTCCTGTGTCAAGAGGATCCATCTCCCTCTGCCTGGGTCTCTCCAGGGTGTTTTATTCTGGAGTATGAATTGTTTCTCCCGGGGAGGCTCTGTATTTTGTTGCTCACTGATTGGCCACCTTGTCTTCTTCTTGCTTTTGTAGTTTTATACTTAAAGGCTCAATCATTTTTTTTTCATTTGAATAATCTTTCACACTAGCATTTACTGAATTTTTTTCAAATAGTTCTTGCTAAATTTTCTAATACAAAATCCTTCAATGATTTCTGGTTGATATAAAAATGTATGAAATATTAATTTTATTTTTCAAGACCTTTCTAATTTGGTACTAACCAACATTCTAATGTTATCTTGTAGAGTTTCTATACTCTTACAGAGTTGATGGTATCTGTAGACTTTCTTCACAGAAAATCCCCTTCACAAACAAATGAGAGAATGTGTTAGTACGTAAGGAAGACTTTTCGAAGGTCCATCATCCAAGTGCACACTTGCCCTCTACTACAAGTAAGTCAATTCTCTAATCTTTCTCTAATGTTTCTGGACAATGCATGCTTTTGTGCTTTCACAGCATGGTGCCCTTTTTTGTTTTATGTTTGTTTTTACTGTGTTGGAAATCAAACCCAAGTCTTAACCTAGGATAGTCAAGCACTATCACTGAGCTACACCCTCAACCCTAATGCTCCTCTTTCTCTAACCACTATGCTTTACATATTTCGATTGCAGGTCATTTCTCAAAATCCAAATGACACTTTAGGGAGTCTATCAACTATGAGGTGATGATCACTTTGGGTCATCTCCATATTCAGTGCACTCAGGCATACAGAAATGTCCTGCAACAAAGGGGAACATATTCTTCTCTATCCCCCTCAAGCTATTTGAGAGCTAAAAGGCAATTTTATTCATCGCACAAGAGCTCCTGGCATATTCAGAAGGTTCTCCAAAAGTTATTGTTGACTGTATGAATATGCTTTAATCCTTGAAATGCATTTTTTAAACTTCTGTGCCATGATTGAACCCAACTTTTCTTCCTAGTGTCCTTTGACTCTTCTTCTTTCTCATCTCTTTCTCATCTCTGTTTTTATCAGTAAGAGAATGTGTAGTGTTTGAAACAAAAGATACAGTTCTATATTGTGGGAACATAAACTAGTAAAACCACTTTGTAAATCAGTATAGAGATTCCCCAAAAATCTAAAAATAGAAATTCCATCCATCCACTGATTCCCCTTCTAGACATCTTCCTGAAAGAGTTAAACACATCACATCATAGTGTTATATACACAGAACAACTCATAAAAGCTAAATCTTGGAAGCAGCCTACTTGTCTATCAACAGGCTAATGATAAAGAAAATGTATTTATTCACAATGGAGTACTACTCTGCCATAAAGATGGATGTACTTAAATAACTAGAAGAAAAATGGATGTATCTTGAAAATAGAATGTTTCACAAAATAAACCAGATACATGTACTTAAATATCAAATGATTCCTTTAATTTTATTTTTTTTTTATTTTGAAGAGAATAAAACCAAAGGAAGTAAAACAGAATAGAGTCAATCAAAACAAAACAATGTACATGGTACATGACTTTAAAACAAAATACAAGGAAATCAATAATGAGTATCATAATGCCTCTTGTTATCTTCAAAAGAATTGCCCAATACCATCAGGCATAATAAAATCAAACAAAATGGTACAGAATAAAACCAATAAAGACAAAACAATGCAAACAGTACAGAACTTCAAAACAAAATAATAGTAAAACCACAGTGGGTACCATAATGCATCTTGGCATCCTCAAAGTAGTTGCCTACACCATCAGACATGATACAATCAAACAAAACAAAATAGAATAAAATCAGTTAAACCAAAACAAAGCAATACAGGGCTTCAAAACAAGCTAACAGGAAATAAAAATGATTACCATAATATATTTTGTTATCCTTGAAATAGCTGTCCATGCTATCAAATCTAACAAATTTGGACAAACAGAAATAGAATAAAACCAAACAGAATATGAGTTTCAAATCATGTTAATAGATTAATAATGGCCACTGCCTTCCCTTTTGAGACACTGTCTCCCCTTTCACTTTTATAGGATATATTGTGCATTTTGGATCCCACTAACTTTTATTTTCTATACTAGGGATACAAAACGATGTCCACCCATGTGACTCTGAACCATTTCATCCATGATCTTATGTTGTATCCATTTACCTACACCACTTTATAACTGAGTGAGTTTCCATTGTATAAATGTACCATGACTTAACCAGTCTGCAGCTGATGGGAAAGTTACCCCCACTTCTTTCTGGTTCTCTGTCACATAGAGCATTGTTTTCTTGCCCATGACTTTCAGTCTATGATTGCTTTCTTTTGGGTTAAATGTGTTTCTTGTGTAAGATATATTGATGGACACTGTCTCCTGATCAACTCTGCCTGTGTTTCTTTTCATTGGTAAATTGAGGCCATCTGTATTAGTGATTATGGCCAGAATGCTCTGCATCATCTCTGCTATGCTATTTTCTGGCCATTGGTTGCTTACTTTTCTCCTCCATTACACTTGGTGAGCTCCCTCTGTCACTTCCTGAAGCCATGTTTTTTTTTTTTTTTAATCTCTCTCTAGAACATCCTTCAATGTTTTTTGTAGGGTTGGTTTGGTGGTCATGAATTCCTTCAGTTGTTCTTTGTCATGGAAGTATCTTGTTTCTCCATTAATTTTGAAAGTTAGTTTTGCAGGGAACATCAATCTGGGTTGGAGGTTATTTTCTTTCAGGACTTGAAATACTTCACTCTGAGCTCTTCTTGATTTGATGATTTGTGTTCAGAAATCTGTCATGATTCTGATAGGTTTTCCTTCACAGGTGATCTGTTTCTTTTCTCTAACAGCTTTTAATATTCTGTTCTTGTGTTGTGTTTCTGGGATCCTGATTATTATATGTCTGGGTGTAGCTTTATTTTGGTTATGGCGGGCCAGGGGTTTAGCTCAGAGGCATAAGTGCCTGCTTGGCAAACGCAAGGTCAAGAGTTCAATCCCCGGCAAAAAAAAAAAAAAAAAAAAGCAAGTGCCTATTTTGGTTATGTCTAGCTGGAGTTCTATATGCCTCACTTATCTGAATATCATTTCCTTTTCCTATGCTTGAGAAGTTTTCTGAAATTATTTCTGTAAATAGCCTTTGTATTTCATTTGTGTTGACCCCTGCTTTTTCACTCGTATTTATTATTCTTAAGTTATGTTTCTTTTGCAACTGTCAAATTGTTTTTTCCTGGTTCCTTGTTAGTTTTAGGAGATCTTTCCTTTCATGATCACAAGCTGTATTCAAGGTTTGAAAGTCTATCTCTAGTTTCTTTCAGGAGGTTTTGCCATCTTTCAATGGAGTTTTTAATTTCCCTGAAATTTCTTTGAATCTGTTTCATGCTTCTGAGTCTTTTTTATATTAATTCAAGGTTTCCCTCATTTTCCTATGCTCTTCTACTCTTCCATCTATGTTCTTTAGAGTTGCTTAGCAATTCTTATTCTTTTTTTTTATCAGTACCAGAGATTGAACTCACAACCACATGCTTGCAAGGCACATGCTAAATCCACAAGCTAAATCCACAGCCCCAGCAATTCTTTTATTATGTTTCTCATTTCTTCTTTTACCTGAGCTAGTATTTCTGTTCTAATTTCTTTTATAGCCTCATGAAGTTGTTTCTTTACTTCAGTTGCCATCATTTCAGAAACTTCAGGTGTGCAACTCCTGATTTCTTCCATGTTTATGTCTCCTGGACCAGGTCTGCTTGGGTTGGAGGTCAGACACTGCCTCTTGCTTCTTTGTCTTGACATCTTCCTGAGTTCTTCCAGACAAGTGGATAGTGGGACACCAAGCACTTTCTGTGTTGGTTACAATTTCTGTGAAGTGAGACTGTTTGATTTTTCTAGCCAGTACTGATTACCGGTGTGTGATGGTGGCCATTGTGTGTGCCGGTGCAGGGCTGTCTGCTGCTTTTCCCAGCCTACTTTGGCTCACTGTTGGCTGGTGGAGTGTGCACAGAGTGGGGCTGGCCACTGGCTGCTAGCTGGTTACCAGAAGGGATCTTCAATGATGGCTGCCAGAATGTGAACAAGGTGGGGGGTATGGTTGGGTCTCGCTCCCCGATCTGGAATGAGCTGGTTAGCAGCAGGCAGACCACCCTATGGCTGTTAGAGTGTGCCCAGCTGAGCTGGTTGCTCGTAGTAATGCATACAAGGGCTGGGATCAGACCAAGCAATTTTTACCAGTCTGCTCCCAGCTAGGAGCTGCTGCAGGGAGCCGGTCCTTAGTTCTCATTCTGGGCTTATGCTGCCTGACTTGACAGTGGCTCCTGGCCATTCCCTCTCTCTGTGGGAGGACTGAGCGCTCTGCACTCACTGCCAGCCAAGGCAGTCATCTGCATCTGCTGCTCCCCTCCACCACCACATCTCTTTGCCCAGGCCTCCAGCTCACCAGACACCACTGTCATGTGACTGTGCATCCCCAGGCTCCAACAGCTCCTCTTGTACAGTGGATCCGGCTCTGGGTGATGATGCTGCCAGCCACTGCCTTATTCTTATATTACTTTTTTCTTTTTTACTCTCTTTGTAGGCTTCAATTCTCACTTTAGGTTTTTCCTGGGTCGAGGAGACCCACTTCCTTCCTTCTTTTCTTCCCCACAATGTTATATTCCAGCATCTGGACTGTTTCTCTCAGAGAGGCTGTTTACTCTGTTGCTTTACTGTTCTGCCATCTTCCCAGAAGTCACACTTACATAATTCCTTTTATTTGAGAAACCCATAGAAAATAAATTGTAGGGTAAGAAAAAGATAATAGAAAACAGGGAATCTGGAATGGTATTTAATGAAAAATAGTTTCCTGACAAATATTTATCAAGTAAATGAATTATATAGTCTTTTTGTACTTTTACAAATTGCTGAGCATGCATTTTACATATGGATCATTGAAACTCCCCCTACTAATTTTCTTACATTGGTGAATCCAATTTTTTATGTTAATTTTCTTTTTTTTTTTGGCCCTTCCTCTAGTTAATTCTTTCTTGTTTCTCTCATAAACATTCTACATCTCTTCCATTTTTTATATTATTAAAATCTAAAAAGTGGCTTGGGAGAAAGTAAATCAATGCTTCTGATAAGCTTCTGGTAGGATTCCATAAATCTATGAGCCGAAAAGCTCTGCCTATTACAGAAGAGTAAAGTTGATTCCAGTTGAGTGTTAGCTCTCCTCCTCAAGATGCTGAATAGCAATAGATTTTTTTCTCATTAAGAACTATCCTTTGTGCAGTGTCAATATAACTTGTTCATAACATGTTTTTTATTTGTTGCTAGTGGTTTACAACTAGTTATTTTCAATTTAAGCATATAACAAAATAAATCATGGTAATTATATTTTCCTCTGCAAAACAGTAGACATACTAAAGTAAATTTTTATAATTGTTAATAAGTTTTAAAAATTTTGACTTAAATTAATCATCACTTTTAAATGACACCATTCAATGTTGTGTGATGAAAACCTTGATTTAATCACTCAAAATTCTGTAATTTTTTAAATGACTGATATCTAATTGGCTTAGCTTCATTACAAATAAATTCAGAGTTAGCCATGTAAGATTCTGCAGGATTATATTGTCATTGATGAGAATTTATTCTCCTAGAACACAGCAAAGAAAAATAGTGAAGAGTTAGGCAAATTTACACGCATACCCAGAGTATCTGATCTTTAGAGATGTGAGCATGGGAAATGGAGAATTCCTATTTGTTTCTCTGCCAATTTCTTGCTATATTTCTTTATTCAAGCTAGAACTGCATTGGTAAAGATTCCATTGTGGTAAATGAAAGGATGAATAGAATTTAATTCTCTTTTGTGATATTTAACAAGAAAGAGAAAGGACACAGTAAAGCTTTTATTGATTCAACTCCAAATTCAGTGTGTCTAACTAGCAAATTGTTCATTCAGAGGAAGTCTAAAAAGCATCTCAGCCTTAATGTGGCTGAAACAGAAAAATCAGTTCTATACACAACAACTCTACTTAGTAAATGACCAAGGAGGAAGAAAAAGCCTGCATAAATTAATGATGATGTTCAAAATCAGTGATATGTTGCTTATATCACGTCCCTTTTATGATATCCTTTTTATGAAAAAATGAGATTTCTAACCATTGAAAATAATGTTATTAAAGCAGTTATTCTCCTATAATTATGATTTTAATGTCACAATTTATGCTCATGAAATAGCTTTTCCTTTCAAAGACAAAGTGTATTTTTAATTCATATTCAACATTTTATCTTGCATATTTAGTATAAATTATTCTTGTACATATTTAAGCTCAAGTCTTCATTGTTTTAATTTTTATTGGCTAACATTTTGCTTACTTGAGAACTTTTTTGAAAATACAAAGCAATATTAAAATGGTTTTCTATGACTCTTTCTAGAAAGAATTTAAAAATGACCAAAACAATGATGTTACAAAAGAAACATGACAATAAATGTATAGTTCTTAATAGATTTTTAGACAATGAATCAGAGATACCAATTGTCTAATTTTTGTCACTAAAATGAGCTGGATATAGATGCTTGCCTTATAACTTGTTTGCACTATGTTCCTCCTTGTTATACATGCTTTGATAAGATCTTGATTTTGTAATTGTTAATCAATATAAACCCTTGAAAATGTCTTTCTCCAATTATCACCTCTTCATTTTCAGTTCTTATTGAAAATGTCACTTTACCTGATTTATGCTTTCATAGTAATTCTCTAATGCTTTTACAGAATGTTTATTAAGGAATGGTGCAATCAAAGAAATCATAACTTATTTTCTGTACTTAAAGTGTAATATGTGCAGTATGGTAAGTGTTTCTGGTTTCAGTACAAGGTAACCAATTCCCTTAAATAATTGTAAAATTGTGAGTTTGCTTATTTTGGAAGGAATCTGGTTGGGTTTTTTTTGTTGTTGTGTACATCTTATTGTTTTCAATAAATGAAGACTAATATACTAGATTTTGAAATGCTATAAAGCATCACAGCAACCAATTGAATTGAGATACTTTATGCTATCTCTATTTGCTTATTTGCACACAAAAGATATAAAAAGTGGCTTTTCTTACTAGCTACTTGGTCTAATCTACTCTCTAAAATAATCAGCAAGATTTGACTAAATCTTATCTACTTTAATGTCCTTTATGTCATCACTACAACTTAAAGAATTATATTGTATGTTTTTAGTTTATTGAAGATTCTATGACCTACAGAATTGTGTGATGAGTCTTTGCAAACCGTAATTTTGCCTTAATGTGTCATAAAATATGAAGTTCATAGATAAATTAATTTTAATGTTCATACTGGTATTTTTATTTCAAAATAAGTAAATACTGCCTCTTTCCATTTCATATTTTATGCTATAACTTGTGTTCCTATATGCTTACCATACACCATGTTTTTTTCCTTTTCTGTATGTATTCTTTAACTTGAAATATTTTTTTAATTTTTTAAAAAAATTTAAATTTTATTTTAAAGAGGATAAAACCAAGGATAATAAAACAGAACAAAACCAATAAAAAAATCAGTGTAAGTGATACAGGACTTCAAAACATTACAAAATCAGCAGTAGTTACCATAATGCCTTTTGCTGTCTTCAAAATAGCTGCAGATAACTTCCAACATAGTAATAATCAAACAGAACAGAATAGAATACAAACGATAAAAACAAAGCAACAAACGCAATAAAGGACTTCAAAACAAACCTATAGTAAATCCAAAATGGCTACCATAATATGTCTTTGAAATAGCTGATCATACCATCAGATTGAACATAATAAGCAAAACAAAAGAGAATAAAACCCACCCCAACAAAACAATGAAAATGATATAAGACTTCAAAACAAGATGATAGGGAATCAACAATGGCTATAACCCTCAGAAGGAGATCCCCCCATTCCAGATACCACACTGCATACTGTTATCCTCTGAACCAATGATCAGACCGCTGGCCCTAGTCCGGCAAGGTCAATGGCACATCAAAGCACCACAAGCATTTCATTGCATTTAACCTCGATAGCTATCATCACAGCCTGTGTTTCTCTGGATCAGCCAGTTGCTTATGGGGCGGGGTGGGGAGGTCTTGGTATTTCTTGTTTTCCAGCCCACGCACCAGAAAGGGTTGGGGGTCTGGCTGTCATCAGTCCAGCAGGGGGCCACACATGGCACTGGTTCTCAGACTGGGCTTGCTTCCTGGTGTGGCCTTGTTCTCTCTCCCCACAGTCTCTGAATGTAACTTGAAATATCCTTCCACACACTCTCTTAAGTTATTATTTCTCTTTTCAAATACTATCTTACTTGGGGTATATTAAGACTATCTCAAAGTCTGGAGTAAATGCTCTGATTACAGAGTATTGTCATCTGTTCATGTAACAGATAATATTTAAACAATCAGTCAGTGTTCCCATTTCATCTATCATAAAAGACTGACCATTTTCATAAATGTTGGACTTCACTGGTTATCACAAGACTTATCTGTAACAGACTTTCAGGAATTTTTTGTTTTATTTAAAATAATGTGAGTATATAGAGCCATACAAAACAAATGTACAGCTTAATAAATTTTATATTAAGTTAGACATCTGTGTTCACCACTGAGGTTATGAAATTAGAATGATGATAGCCACCCCAGAAGTCCTCCCAATTGTCCCATTTTAATCATAAACACCCGGTCTTTCACAAATTATCAATAATAATGATCAATTTTTACTTTATATTTGATCCCTTAGATATTCAATTCTTAGAATCTGTAATTTACTGCAATTTATTTACTTTTAATTAAGTCCATCTCTTTCAATCTACATGTTTACTATTAATTGATTTATTTTCCTTTAAACATATTTGGTCGAATATCCAAGCTGTTTTATCTATAGAGTTTTCCATATTCTGCATGTTGCTGATGTTTTCTCCATAGATAATTTACCAAGTACTTCTGTCCTCAGCAGGGTGATATCTTTGGCATTTATTCATTGGGGGAACATGATCTATGATTTTCAGACTTTAAATTTTTATGTTCATAATCATTAATCCTCAGTGCCTTGTAATTGGTGTCACCAGTGTCTGTGAGTCTGTCAATAGTACAGACTACAGCTGTACATAAAGGTAGTCATGTGACATTGTAATGGATGTGGACTTCAAAATGTGTATGTCCTCATTCTCTATGGATTTGAACACTGATGACTAAGAATTGTGATGTTATCAGCTATTGTCAATGAAGAGAGGACTGTTCTGTTCCTGTGGGGCATGCATAGATGACAATGGAGATTATGATACTATCAACACAATATGTTGGGGATGTTTCCTAGATGTTTTAAAATGAAAGTTGTGGCACTGGAGTTAGGAGTAATGGATTCCTGGAGCTGTGCAAGATCTGCAGGGCTTTTCCCAAGAAACAGGGTCAAACATGATTGATTCTATAGTCTATATCAGTAGTCTTCAATCTTTTTGGCACTAGGAAGCAATATGGAAGAAGATAATTTTTCTATGGGCTGGGATGGGGGAAGAATGATTCAAGCCCATTACATTCACTCTATTATTATAATAAATAATTTAAAAATTGTATAATTCACCATAATTCACAATCAGTGATGGCCCTGGACTTGTTTTCTTGCAATTAGACACACACAACTGGGGATGATCAGAGACAATGCCACCCAAAATTTGTTACTTACATCCAGTCCACTCTACAATTTCCTTTACATGCTATCTGTCACTGAAAAAAGTCCTGCTTTACAAATAGAAGATGTTGGAAATGGAAGTCATTTCATTGTTTTAGTGGTATTCTTAGAATATTCCACTTGACTTTAATCCACAATGTATAGAGACTTGAAGTTGTCTTAAACATATTTTGGGGCCACCATCACTTAAAATTTCAAACAACAGATCCTCTACCATAAAGTTAATTCACATGGCTAATTCACAATGGGTCCCAGTCCATTCCTTCCCAAACTGAAGGTCATTTGTGCTTGAAAAGCAGTGTACAAACTCTTTTTAAAGGTGAATAGGTGATTATACCTCAGCAGGGAGAAAGAAGGCACTGGTCTAATGTTTCAAACTTGACAAAAACCTTCATATCTACTTGTCACTATAATTCTAGTTTGACCTTGAATTCATCCAAGAATCCAAGATCATTGAATTTATCTCATGATTTGAGCACAGTATTTGTTCTCCCTTGAAGTGACAAATTAAATTCTTTAAGCAGGCTGACTATGTCATACAAATATGCAAGATTTGCAATCTACATTGTGTCCTTGAAATGTGCTGTAAGTGGTGACCTTTTCTTTATTAAAAAAAAATCTCTGGAACTATTTTTGCATTTCAAAAACTGGTCACTTATCATCTTTTAGAAATCCATCTCACTTCTGAGTATAAGAGAAGATGTGTGTGCTTTGTGTCTGTCTCCTCACAGAGCTGCATGAACAGATGTCAGTTAAGGGCATGTGTGTTATGGTTGTTAATCATTTTACTCACATTCTGCAAAACTTTGCTAAATTCAGGGGACATTTTTAATCTAGCTAGAAGTTCTCTATGGATGACACAGTGTATAGACTCACATTTAGATCTTTTGATCCAAAATGAAACCAGAAAGCTAGTCATGGTAGGGGATCTGGCCATGCACATACCAACACAAAGTGATCATTTCAATTACCCTGATAAGTAATCATTTGAAGATTTGACTAGTATTGCAGCTGTGTTGTTGGCTGGCAACAAAACCACATAACATATCCTTCAACACATCCTCATGAAAAATATATCACTTAAACCATCATTGGTGCCTTATTATCAATTTTGGTAGGCTTGTCAACATGGATTTTGTATTATGGAGACTCACTAATCTTTTCTCAGATTAGCCCTTAATATTCTCTGCTTTATCATCAGTTCATTTAGTTATAGTGCCGAACAAAACAGAAACATATGCTACCTTTTGAACTACAAAATTTCCTTAATGTTCATGACAAATGTCCTTAGTAGTATGCAGTTTGAACTCAATATCAGTAGTAAAAGACTTAACTTTAACAGTGCAGGTAACTACTAAGACTGATACTCTAAGTGCAGGATGAACTCTTGGTGTATTTTTAAATCTTTTTCTGTCTTTACTTTGGTAATCTTAGTTTCTTTCACTATGTCATCATTATATCATTTTCCATTTTCAAAGAAGCTCTCCACTGGCATTTGTTTTGATTGGGGTTAGCTTGCGGGCTTACCAAAATTGTGACTGAAACAAGTGTGGAAAATAAGTGTAGATGGAATTGTAAATAAAATAATGGACAGGCCACATGAGGATTATAATGTGCCAGATTCTGATTTAAAGCCTGTTACCAGATGCAGCTGCAAGAGTGAAATATATCAACTCACTTGCCACTGTAAAATCTGTTAGCAGATGTAGCTTGTCTTTTGCCATTCACTGATGGGGTTGTGATATGAGTCTGCAAAATTTATTATCTCTGTGAAGTCTCTGCTAGTATTAATCTGTATTCACAGCCACTCCTCAGTGTTAGCATCTCCAACTCAGCTCCACCTCAGGTTATCAGGCATTAGTTTCTCATAAAGAGCATAAAACACAGATCCCTTAAACACTGTGTTCCCAGAAGGCTTTATATTTTTATGAGAATCTAATGCTACCATTGACAGGAGGTGGAGCTCAAGCACCAAGGTGAATGATGGGGTGGGGCTGTAGATGTACACATTGTTTTGCTCATTAGCCCATCACTCACCTCATGTTGTGCAGTCTGGGTCCTAGCAGGTTTCAGACCAATAGAGGTGTGCAGTTTAGTGGTTGGGGGCCACTGGTCTGTGGTACTGTCAACTGCAGTCTCAAGTTGTGGCACACAAAGGGGACCTTTTCTGGGTCCTCTGAAGTAGGTGTGAGTAATACTGGGGACCTTGTCACTAGAAGCTGCCTGCATGCTACAGAGGAGAATATGTTTAGTGTGTGTTGTGAGGGGTGAGTATGGGTGATGCCAGCGCTTATAGCTCTGGGCCCTGAAAGCAGGAGGACATTATGCATGTAACCTTTCCAATGTTCTGATGACAAACACAGGTAACATTAGGACCTTTCATATATATGGTATTGATCTAAGATTGTGTGCTGTGGAGGAGACTTTTTGTATGCCCCATGGGTGAGACTGTGGGAGATGATGGAGCGTGTGGTCCTGGTGGCTTCAGTTCTAGATTTGTAGAATGTAACTGTGTCTAGGTTCCATGGGACATGAATGGATGGCATTCAGTCTTGTTCTAGTAGCAATGGAACTGGGGCTTTGGATCACTGACGTGATCTTCTCTAGGTCCAGAGGGATAAGTATTGACACCAATGTGACTTGTGGGTCTAGTAACTACAAATCCTGAGACTTCAGGTTTCTGAGGGTCCCATCCTCTTCCCTGTTAATTTGTACAGGATTCTAGTAGCACCATAGGTCCACTATTGGCCCATAATGCAGGATATTGTCTCACAGTGGATTTCTCCTTTGGTTGGGGCTGACAGTCTTCTGCTGTGGTTGCTGTTACTTTCCCATGTACCTTATCTTAGTACTGTAGTATCCCAAACTCCCTACCCAGAAAACCAAGATTAAACTTGCAGTGTGCTTTGCTTCACTCTCAGTGTTGTTTTTTTGATTCTTCATGTTGTTTAGGGTTCCTATCATCTCCTTGCTGATTTCTGGAGTTCTCTCTCAGGCACTGTCCTTGAAATGCAGTCTTTTCTCTGTTACCCTGGCTCTTCAGTAAAGGCAAGTGCAGGGAATCTCTATTCACCCATTATTCAAATAATCACATTTTAAAATTTTTTTCCATGTGTTGAAATGGTGACCTACATTGTTTTTTGCATTGCTTAGTGTCAAACCCAAGGCCTCATAAATGCTTGTCAAGCACTCTACCTCTGAGAAACAACACTGATATTTTAAAGTTGAAACATTCATATTTCAAAATAAACTAAACATGGTCATGCTATTTCATTTTGATGTACTGGTTGCCACATTTAATTGACTATTTACCTGATGTTTTTTATATATATGGCTTTAAGATATATTGATTTATAGCCTTAATATGTTTATCTGGTTTTGGTGTCAAGGTAATTTGAGTTCCACAAAGGATGATGAAGTTTTTACTTCTATTCCATTTTTCTGAGAGAGTTGTGTGCATTTATTTGTTAAATATTTAGTAAAATCATTTGGGCCTGGATTTTTTTCCCTCTCCTTTCCTTTTTTTTTAAAGTTATTGAGAGGTTTTAACTATAAATTCAATTTATTCACTAGATATAGTAAGGTATAGTGGGTTATCCATTTCTTCTTTTTTTTCAGATTTTTCTTTTTTTTATTTAAAGAGAAAAAAACATGGAAAGGGTAGAGATAATACAGAATTTTAAAAAAAGATAAACAGTAA